>BGPT01000433.1:13456-33524 GCA_003297045.1 Symbiodinium sp. clade C Y103 | reverse complement strand
AAAGTATCTGACTTTTTTCTGTGGGGGCAGGGGTCATAATAAGAAACCATTTTCTGACCCCCCTCAATAAAGTATCTGACTTTTTTCTGTGGGGGCAGGGGTCATAATAAGAAACCATTTTCTGACCCCCCTCAATAAAGTATCTGACTTTTTTCTGTGGGGGCAGGGGTCATAATAAGAAACCATTTTCTGACCCCCCTCAATAAAGTATCTGACTTAGCGTAAAAAAAAAAAACAATAACCCTACATCACCAAGTCACCTTCGTCAACTTGGCTAGTGGGCCTCACCTTGTCCTCCACCAGCATCCCACACAAGCGCCTTGTTGACTAAGACTGGATCTGGCGGCAGTTGCAAAAAGGACCTCTGGGCGGAGCGATGTGGCATGGTCAACAATACCCTGGAGTAAACATACGAGTTTCGATGGTGAAAGACGTGGCATAAACCCATGGCTTCCCGTTCCGAAAATGATCTGCAAATTTGCTGGGTTTTCTACATTTGTATGTTTGCAGGATCTTACAGGAGGGTATACTGTATCATTCTATAATTGCGGTTTAATGTCTCCATTACACATACATGTACCATGGTCAAGTATCAAGTTGTCACGGTCCTATGATGTTGGGCAATCCCTATGATGTCGGGAATTGATTGTCATTATCATCCCCCAATATGGCTATGTAATCCAACTCTTGACAATGGCACAAATGGGTTTGTGTCAAGCAATTTAAGAAAATCATGGGGATATTTGATATGGAAGAATCAAATGAGACTGGGAAAAGGGTGAATGCCTTCAACCCACAGACTTTGGTTGTTCCTTAGGACAAGTATTGACTATCCGTTTTGGGCAGCAATGGATTTAAACTGTGCCGTTGCGTACAAATGGGGGTGAATCGCAGAGGTGTCAATGCTAAGTTACCATTTTGGATTTGTTCAAGCCTGCATAAACCTGCCAAACTTCAGGTTTGTCATTGCCTTCACGGAAGTAACCTCGATTGGAGAGAGACTGGCAAGTCCTTACAGGAAAACGAGACCTGTCTTGGTTGCATATAGACGTCCAGAGAGACCAACCGCGGAACGCATACAGTGGATGGAATCCTGCACCACCAAAAGGATGGTTGAAACATGTTGAAACCCCATAATTATGGGATAAACATGGATAAACCAGCTGCAGTATGAACGGGTGCAGACTTTTTCGCAACCATCCACTACATTGGGCTAGCGATTTTTCAAATGCTGAGTCCCAACCATCGCAGATTCTCTAAGTCTCCAGGCAGGCCGATCTTGTCGACGTCCTCGCCAACCACTAACTCTTCCACACCGTCCTGGATCCAGTCCGTCTGGTTGATGTTAGGGGATGAGGGTCTACCCTTGGCCAAAAACCTGGCCATTATCACAACCCATGGGGAGTCCTCTGAACCTGTGGTCCTTCTACAAAAATGTGTGTTCTTTGTGCGCTTTGAAGTCGATTGGATCAAACTGAACACCCTTCATTTCACAAATCTTAAACATTCTTAAACTGATATAGGTTTGTCTCAAAATTGGGATATCACAAAGTTGCGTTTGTTCAATGATGGAAAACTCTTAGAGTTTGGTAAACCGATCCAAACAAATGAATTCTGACTTTCAAAAATTGAGACAACAACCCTTTAATTGTGGACATTTAGAGGTGAGAAACCATCAATGATCCGAAACGTGATGGTAGATTCACGGCGATGAAAAACCTCCGAAACCTTCTTTTTTCAGCGCCCGGGTTGGTTGGATCCCTACCTCTTCACTCTGTATATAAACTGGGTAAATTATAATAATTCACTAATTTGAATTAAGGCCATAAAAGGGGATGATTCCCTATACTAACCATATATTCCAGGGCTCGGTCACAGTGAGGTCGTTATAATTTACCTAGATATAAAGG
Source organism: Symbiodinium sp. clade C Y103 (assembly GCA_003297045.1). Lineage (NCBI taxonomy): Eukaryota > Dinophyceae > Suessiales > Symbiodiniaceae > Cladocopium > Cladocopium sp. clade C. Next base: position 31,614 of record BGPT01000433.1, on the reverse strand, counting down.
ATCCATTCATGATTACAATGCAATAAGATCAACAGGTACCCGCCAACGCGTACCCTGGTGCGGAGCGTATCACATCTCAGGTTCCCGGACTGGCAAAGCATCGTCAATGCGGAACCTCCCAGGGGTCCAGGATGGGTATAGCTCAACTCATGGAACCATCCAGTGGGGTCAATGAAGTGCTGGTGCAGAGACGAAGGAAATATCAACTGAAATTGCAGAGTTTGTATAGGTTGCCAGTCGGTCTCTACCCAGCCAATTTCCATCGGATTTAGTGATATCCAATACCTTGACCTATGACTTTGAGCCGTGACCGTTGCCATCTTTGCGGCCTCAAGGCTAAAGGTCGTTCCTTCAACGAAGCCTTGAACTCATCACCTGAGAAGAATTCAGACGCTGTGCGGAGAATCCATGAGAATCCAAGGTATGCTGATCTGGCTGTAGGATGGGATCATTTTGAAGGGTAGCCGAAGAGAAGCAATGGACGTTGGAGAAATATGGGGAAATCATGAGGAATCTATAGAGCTGACAAGTCTCAACAAAGATCATTTTGTTTCAACAAGCCACCCATTTACTGTATGAATACAGTATGAGACATTCCCAGTTGGGCACTGTGCCCAGGCCTGCCATGTATAGCCGCTTAGCCCCCGTCATGGCTATCTTATGCTTGGAAAATGATGACTATCCAATAGGTGGGTACATTATTTCAGACAAACGGATCAAGAATTGCAGACAAAATCCCACTAGCCATCAGTCTCAGGTCATCTCAGGTCAATGTCTAGTGACTCGTCATGCTGGAGACCTCTCGGCCGTTCACAATCACAATCTCTTCGCCTTGGTCGCAGCAGAGATTGAAACACAACTCAACACAACTTACAGGGCCCAGGATGGCCCAGGTATCATTTTCCGCAGCTGAAATTCCCTTATTAAAGTGGCTTCGGGACGCCCGATTTCTGGTGCCCTACCAGAGGTGGAACCCAATCTGACACAAATGACCGTTTGGGTACCCATCATGCTTCGAAGCCACTTGCATCCTTGAAAACTCGCATGGAACACAATATCACCCTGAACCAAGGATTTGAACAAATTGCAATTCCAAGTTCCGCCGGCATGCGATGATTGTTGACTGTTCAATCAGCAGTTTTCATGGTCGAATCCACATATTTGATAATGATTAGCCCCCAGTCCTGAAACATGGCACATTGGAAATCCAGGTTTATAGCTGGCAAAATCATGGAACTAAATGGTCAATCTTCCATTAAGCCATGTTTGGTTAGAGGGTAAAAGCCTATTCTCTTTATTTCACATTCTATCCCCATGAATATCCCATGAAATCCCAATTTTATGTTGAAATCCATTGAAATCCCGTGTCAAAGCGGCCTCTTATTCGCCCTTTGAAGCCACGGCACCTCCTTCGAAACCCGCCTGGTCTGCCCAGGAGTCGGGTACGACTTTGTTCACCAACACAGGCTCTGGTGGCAACTGCAGAAAAGACCTGCAGTGGAAGACCTCCAGGGACGTTCTTAAGGACCAATCTCTACCATGTTTTTCCATGTAAACAAATTATGTGCTTCTCGATTCAACTCGATTCATTCAATATGATGCCAATAGCGTAGTAACTTAATTTAACAAATAGATACAAATAGTATACATAACCCTTTGTAACATTATATAACCATCAACCAACTGGTTTCCACTTCACTCAGTCACTTCATCCAGGCAACCACCAACCGTTTCCCCCTGTGATTACCAAAGTGGATAGTATAACCCCGAAAAAATCATCAACCAACTATATATCATGTATGAATTCGGGTTCTTGTTGAAACCCCTAGGGATGACTCTAAAATATGGCAAAATCCCGACTGGAAGTATATCCCCACAAAAACAGTCATCAACCAAGGTCAGGGTTTTTGTCGCTCTCGTCCCAGCAAGGAGCTCAACACCGGTGCGCAGCCCTGCTGTATGCGACAAAAACCAAGTCCACAGCGTTCCAAGTATTGCGCCTGCCACGGAAAGTGACGTCCCACACGACGGAACTTCACCAAATGCTGCGCCTGCCACGAAAAATGAGACTCTCACGATGTACTGCGCCTGCCATGACATTTACACTTTGTCAGCGGTATCAACGCGATTTGCAGGAAAACACGCAACACCACACGTCTGAAGTCTTGCAACTGCCACGCAAAATGAACATGAACATCTCCAAAGTGCTGCGCCGGCCACGAAACATGAAAGTCATATTTTAAGAAGATTGTGTAAGAGTATTGCGCCTTTCACACAAAACCACTCTCGAGACCGTCTCAAACACGTCGGAATGTCACACTGCCACGGGTGCCACACCAAGTGACGTTACGCATCTTTCACAACCTTCAAACGGTTGTCATATGACAACTATTGCAGCAATCGCCAACAGTAGGGCCATATGGACCTCATCGCGGACAGTTTTGGACGGTTGCAGACCGAACGGTTGCCGTCACCAAAGCAAACGCAAGCAAACGCCTCCACCCCCCACCCCCAACGATATACCCTCCGGTAGTTGAACATAGCTATTGAAAATTGCAATTTATAATAGTTGATTTTCCCATTAAAAATTGTCATTTTCCATAGCTATGTTCGCTTACCAGAGGGTAGACAAGAACAATTCCCTGCGCATTCAGGATAACACACACCCAAACCTCAAAAAATGCCCATGTGCTCCATTGCTGCTTTTTCATTCTAGACCCCCTTTAGGCCGCTTTGTTTTCAAGCTAGCGAATTTTGAAGGCATTCCCACCCTGAGCTACAATAGCTTTCTAAGGAAAGGGATAAATGCAGTCAAACCGGTGGAAGTTGGGTTTCCAACTCGTGCCGTTCAAAGCACAAAACAACACCTCACAAGCAACTTAACAAAATTTGCAACACAAGAGTGCTTCAAATGTCGAGCCGGCCAAACACGCCCATTGGACTGGAAAAAGGCGCCCATTGGACGCAAGAAGACACCCACTTTTTTGGCTAAAAAGGCTTGCTAAAGCCATGCTTCCCACGTAAACATCCACTGGCTGGAGCAAAGGTGTGCTGAAGAATAATAAAGGTCTGGAATCAATTCACATCACAGCTTCTGAGCACAGGGTGGGGTGGTGCACAGTGATGCGGTCAACCATATCAAGAATTGAAGTAAGCAAGAAGTGTTTGAGAAAATGCAAACTGCAAGAATGTCCAGAAAAAAAACGCCTAATGCCCAAAAGAAAAAGCTATTTTCTGTTCCGGACACAAACATCTAGTGGCCTTTGAGCTCTAGCCTCGGCACTTCGTCCCAGGCTACCCGACAAGCCAATCTTGTCTATGCTGTTGTCTGCCACTGCAGTGTGGAGCTCATCCTGGTGCAGCTGGCCACCGCAATGGTTTTAAGCTATGTTTTAAGCTATGTTTTAATATGTTTGAATGTGCCATTGGAGGCACATAGCTGCGAATTGAGAAGACAGAATTATTCTGAATTACTGATTTGTGACGAATCTGGAATAGAAGTTCTCTAGTAGAAAGTCGATTTCACCTGTTGCTTACGTGTCCCCGTGCGAAGATTCAGCATTTGCCAAGGGGCTCTTAAGTTTTTCACTTGGTACAGAAACGTAACGAACATTCCTGGCTCCAAATGATCCGGCAGCCAACATAACAAGTCGCGACTATTGAAGTAAACGCCCCCAAAACCCCACATTTTGAGAAGGACCACATTCCTCCAGGGTTTCTGTGCTTGTTTTGAAGTTGAAGTGATCATATGGTTGGTTGCAATCTTTGAATTTTTTTCTTTGGGATCATCACAATAGGAATGAAACATCTAAGAAGGCATAAGCAGGCCCTCTCAAGGAGTTGATAGTAGTTCATCTGCCCTTTATTGAGACCCTTTGAGGCTTTGGTTGCTGGCGAGGAGGCCTATTGGAGCACCCCATACCATCCACTGATTCATCGCCATTTCCACATCATTCAACTGGCCCAAAATGGGGGGAAACCCCATTTCTGCACCAAGCCATTTTGGTTGGGTTCAACTCCATCCTCTTAGGCAGGCATGATTTCTTTCCCAAGACGCCGAGGCAGGGGTCATTCTCGTCCTTGGAATCTACCGGCACTCGAAACCTGCGCCAGCGCGCTGACTTGAGATGTGACCCATAGCAATCATCTCCCAAAAGTAGCAATTGATAGCCATCTCGTTAAGGGGAAAGCGATGATAAACCACAAAGAATTCTGGGGTTTCCCAAAACGAAAGGAGCATGTTGGAACCATCGTTGTAGGTGAAGGGATTGAAACTCCTGGCTTTTCCTAGTCTGAATTGTTTGAAAAACCCTGCTTTGCATGGCACCGTGAAATACCAGCAAGTCGTTAGGAGTGGGAGTAATTTCCTTTCACGTTCCACTTACCCGTTACATATGGAAGAAATCCTGCACCAGTTGATAGGTGGTTTATCCCACTATTTCTAGGGTTTCAACATGTTTCAACCATCCATGGTGCAGGAATATCCTTGCATACTATGATAGTATGTAAGAACGCAATGAAATACCTCCAGTTTCTACAACAGTAGCAGTAACAGTCGTTAGCCGCTGGGAATCAGTCACATGGCTTGCTGGAGAATGCCCCAGAAATACTTCGAGGATTTCCCATTTGAATGCCCAGCCTTTTTTGTTGGCACTTGGATCTGCTTAAGGAACCCCTCAAAAAATGAAACATCTTCATGCATATTCCCTGAATCGATTCCCCAAGATGCGTGGATTTCCGAGAAAAATAACAAATCATCAACTCACCAAATCCAGGTTTTACGGTGAGAAATCCGCTCCGGTGAGCTGGGCGCCTGATGGTGAGCGGCCGCACCTTCAAAGCCTCCTTAAAGTTCTCGCGATCCCTCAGGCCAAGGCACCAAGGCGCTGGTGCCTTAAATTCTGTCATGATTTTCCATCCGATTGTACAAAAATAACTATACAAAAGAATAATGATCCCAAATGATAATGGCGAAAAATTATGATAATGGGTTCGGTTTGGTTTGAAAAGTTGAACCATGGATCTTTCCAGGTACATCCTGTAACACATGGGTGCCGCAGGTGCCTTTCATCTAATAAAAAGCGAGAAAGAAAACCTCCCCACGGCAATGGAATTCCGAAGAATGAGCAGACTAAGAATGGCTTTGATGTTCCATCTGCCAACTTATAGGTATTTGGTTTTGACCGCTACCCAAAGCACTGTGGTAATCACCCTTCAGAACGGCCCCTGTTACCCATGAAGATTGCAATTTTTAGGTGGTGTCCTCCGAGACCGTCTCGTTTTTCATGATTCACATTCACATTCCCACTTTACAGTAGTACCCCCATGGTAGCAGGTTGTTGGATATTTCCCCATTGTAGCTGCTTGATATCCGCATTTTCAGACAGACATAGACAGACCCATATTGATTGTGGGTAGTGAAAACCCATGAAATCCTCTGGTAAAGCTGAAAACGAATGTTCATCCCCCCCCCCAGTCTGCTATTTGATCCATCCCCATCTCTCCCCACCACCACAACGAGCCACATGGTCGCCACATCCACACCATTTACCGCCACCACTTCTTCACCTGGCCGTGAGCAAATCCCCACCACGGCCCCGGCCATCCCCTGACATCCGGCCTCCACGAAACCTGCCCTGGCCCCAAGTCTCGGGAGCTACGGAGTTCACCACCACCGCTTCAGGTGGCAGGGAGCGAAAGGACCTGCGGAGATTGGGAGCTGTGGGGACGCTGCGGAGCCTCTGTTGTAAAGTCCATGAACAACAGTAGAAACAAGATGAGTAAACATCGAACAAGATTGAATCAACATCAAACAACATTGAACAAATTTAACAACATTGAATAAAATTTAATAACATTGAACAACATCAAACAAATAACATTTGGGAATGGTTCCTATCCAACCCATGGTGAACTTGGGGGTGGTTTGTGGCATTGAGTTTAGCGCATTACTGATATTATTTGGGAAGTTGAAGAATCCCTGGAAAAGCTGGGAAAGGAATAGTGGAGGATAGTCAACTAGGATTGGTCTAGTTTAAAAATGGAAAAAGGACCTCGGAAGCCCCTTTGAAAATGGATAAACATATCTGGAACGGTCATGAAAAGTCTGTTCAAACCCCAAGAAAAGGGATGACCATATTGGAAGAATATGGGAACGTGGATCTGGGGTCAAGGATTGCCAAATAGGACATATAGTATAATATTTAGCTATATGGGAGTTGACTTTGCTGCGAGTTCGGAGCCTAAGAAGGGATATTGAGTCTGATGGCAAGGATTCATGCGGATCATGTTGCCACTAGATCTGATTTCCGTGGACGAAATGACATGACAAAAACTCAACGTCTGGTGCGGGAAAGCCAACTCACATGAGACCCCCCAAAGGTGCCCCCAAAGGTGACCCCCAATCATGGGCGAATTGTTCAAGCAGCAGCCACTGTGATCAAGGTGTTGATCCGTTGATCTTCTCGTAACCCCCAAAAAGAAGAACAGTTGTAAACCTGGAAGTTAAGGGGAAAATATGACATGGGAAAATATCATTGATATCATCCTAGAAACACTTTTTCATACTTTTTCTCTTTTTGGGGGTTGAGAGTTGAGATCAGCATCCCCATATGGTTCCATGTCTGGAATCTTTACCAACACCTTCCAAGCACAGACCCCCAGAAACCGGGACGCCCGACACGCCGATCTTTTGAACCTCCGGCCCCACTTGAGCATCTTGAAGCGCCGTTCGGGCCTGGGCACCCCCAAATGAGGTGGGTCATTCATGTCGTTCATCCCACTTACCGGACCCATGGTATTGACCCTATATAGACATAGGAACCCGATTGCCCAATGGTTAACAGCACTTATCCGACTATTGATACAAAAGTAATTCAACAACAAAATGATTCACAATGATTTACATAGTCCTGTCATGTGCTTTGGAAACTCTTATATAATGTGTAGCTCCTTCCCCCTTCCATCCCAGAATTTGCATATCCCCTACATCCCATCCCATAGCCACCGGAGAGTAGCCACCGTCGCCAAGGTACAACATCTACTGAGAGCTGAACGGACATGGCCGCAGCGCCTGACTCGGTGAACACAACCCGCCGGACCAGGGAAAAACGTGGTTTTTCGATGGTTATGAAACCCGTCAGACAGATACAAATAGTGGTTTTAGAATGTATGAGATGGTTGATTTCAGAACGGTTTTAGAAGAGGTTTCCGACTTGGATTGCTATTTTCGGGTGCAAGCTACAGCAATATGCACGACGTTTGGATCGTTGCCCCGTTGGTTCCCTGCTAAGGCCGGCCCTTGATGTTCCAACCATCGGTGATGCGAAGCCACTTGGGGCATTCGAAACATCTGATCTGGAATCCGCCACTTGAAATGGTGCTGATATGGTGCTGAGTGATGATCATTTACTCATGAATCCATAAGTTGGAGCTTGACAAACAAGCTTTTGACATTGCCGTTCTGTATACACTACAGGCAGATGGTCAATGGACCAACGCGATACGAAGAAAGCATTGTGAACCCTGGCTGAAAATTCTATGACTGCCAAAGTATTATAAACCTCAAAACTCAACTAGCCTCCGGTAATGAAATATGGCAATGAAGAATACCCCATGCATTTGTAGATTATTTCCCAGCTAGAAACCTCTATCTCTAGGGGATTTCCAGCCAGCCTTATTTGATTTACCGAAGGGTATACGTTGCTTTGAATGATTTTCTGTTCAAATTTGCACCAGGTTTTGGAACACGTTCTTGAACACCCGCAAGCAACCACAAACTCTTTCAACCCCACCGGGCATCCTGGCCTCAGTCCTCGTGGGAACACTGTTGAAAACAGTTCGTGGTTCCTCTAAGCTACTTGATGACTTCGCAGCTTGGTTTGGGGCCAACCACCCCTTAACAAATACCTGAAGGTGATGGTTTCAACATGTTTCAACTGTTCCTTTTAAGCTTTTTTTGAGCATGGGCAGTGTAGCGGCCCTGCAAGTCTACGGGCACCAGATTTTCCAGTGTTGGGCCTGATGCTGAGAGAATGGCGATAGCAACCCTTGCCTCCCTGCAGCTGACAAACATTGCTGTGCTTCGTGAACATACGCACATTGGTCACTTTTCTCATGGTTTCTCGCTTGTAAAAGCAGCACCTAACTACTTCCTCTTCGAGCCGTAGCGATACGGGCGAGTTGAGTGTATCATCAGCGGCAACAAAAAAAAATGTAGGGACGACTAAGCCGAAGCCCAAAGAAACAATAGTAGTTGGAACTCGCTCTTTCCCACTGGTTGTTTCCCTCAACATCACTTCCAACCACTTCGGATGTCGCAAATCTTTATTGGCCATTCTGATTTTTGTTTCTTGCCTTGAAGCAGTGAGAAATGGCTGTCACCACAGGCAATCCCTGTCATCCAATGAGGTCTCCCCGCTTCTGTCGCAGTGTCAAGCTGGGAATGGGAATGCGGACACACAATGGCTCCCCCATCATGGGACACCACACATGTTTGATCATATGCAGAAACTGAAGCTATTCAACTTTGAAGGTCCCCAAATATTGGATTGGTCTTACTGTTCCATGGGTCCATGGAAGATGACCAACAGCTGGATCTTTGGGCACAGCTACTTGGATGCAGTTGGTACATGGCGAAGAAGCTTAATTTTGGACATTAAAGAGGTAAATATCATAAAGCAACTTTTCCTGGAAACAGGAATAACCGTACCCCGAATCTATGACTTGGGCTTGCGACAACCAGTTATTCACCGCTGGACCAGCACATGGTGCGTCCAGTACCCCAAGCTGCATCGGGGATCGGCTGGGCGTGCCCGTGTCCATGGCGACGCCAATCTGCGGTGCGTCAACCCGGGGACCATCACCGTTGCATTTAAACAAACTGGGGACCCTCCGGTGTCAAACCGTGGCTTGCTGGAAAATCCATTCTAAAATGGATATTTAGCTGGGAACAATATACATATATAGGGGTTTGTTCATTGCCCCGGTGTCATTAAAGAGTTTGCTATGGAACATCCCCTGCGGATGGGCGTATTTTTTTTGCTCCATCTGCAAACAAGCCAGACTGGAATCGTTGGAGGGGAAACAAATCTAACAGGAAAAGTCAATACCTGGTTGGTGGATGTCGACTCATCCCAGGAATATCAGTGGTGCCTCATGGTGCCTCTGACATTTTTACCCGGAAAACCTGGTGTTTTTTTTTCCACAGGTATATCATTTTCCCTATGAAACTGACCATAGCTGGGGATACCTTGGCACCACTTCCTATGTTTTTTTCAGGTCGCGCCTTGAAGCCTTCCAGTGGTAAGCCGCCGGCCGCGGAACAGCAGCTCCACCTGCGGGAATAGCAATGCCCCAGGCCATGGAGGTTCTCTGTTGCTGGGAAAGTCGTTGAACTTTTTCCAGCCATGTGACTGATTACCAGAAGGTACCCTCTGGTACACTAACATAACTATGGAAAATCACCCATTTTAATGGGAAAATCAACTATAAATGACCATTTTCAATAGTTATGTCAGTTTACCAGAAGGTATGGTTTTTGATGATACCAATACAGGTATACAGAGCTACCCCAAAATAGAATGAAAATAATCAAATAGATGCCGCAAAGTTTGACACCTGGAAATATATGAGATTTACATCATCGAACTACCATCCTGGTTTCACACTTTTCGGCATGTTTTCTTGGGGGGTTACTATACAGCTATATAGTATCTAGTAGTCACTTAGAATAATAAATCAAGGCGTACGTTATAGAACAATGTTTGAACATGTTTGAACTATATGTAGACATCTCAAGGTTGCTATACTTCAGCCCCTTCACCCAGGGGAATCAAGTATCACTCAGCCAAATCCTTCAGCATCATTTGAGCCTCGAAAAATACTCCAATCCCATCTCATTATACTGGTTGGTAAATGGTTATCCTTCTTATTGGCTGCAATAAATCCTAACACACCAAGTACACAACCCCCTACAATAACCAATTCTAAAGTTCAAGGACATTTATTCAACTACATCCCCAAATGTTCGATGGTCATAACCACTGGAACCCCGGAAAAAAAATCCTATAAATGCTGCTGGTGAAACCACCATTGAACTACCAATAATTTGTTTCTGCAGTTTTTTCGACATTCCTGAGCACACCTTGGGTTTAAATTTGAGTCGTCAAGATTCGTGTGTGTTTCCGCACGTTGACAATTCCGTTAAGAATAACTATTTCTGGCTCAGAGAGGCGCAGTTCATTGCAATCTCAAAAATGAGATTGAAAACGAAACCTCAATTTTGAAAACGAAACCTCAATTTTCTGGGGAAGATATCTTGGAAAGAAGCGGAAAATCTCACTTTCCCTCCACAAAAGCCCGTGTTTTTTCCTCGCTGCGGCTGCGCCTGAGCTCAGCGGCCATTCCCTGGGTGGCAAAGACCTGAACGTGGCTGGATTGAGAATCCTAAGTTCAATGGGGGGTTGAATGAAAACATCATCTTTACCCTCTGGTAAACTAACATAGCTATGGAAAATCACCATTTTTAATGGGAAAATCAACTATAAATGGTCATTTTCAATAGCTATGTTAGTTTACCAGAGGGTAAACGGGTGAATCCATATGTATGTATATCATCCTGTATATACCCTATGGATCCAGTTGCACTTGAGGATGCAAATCACCGCCCAGTCATCATACCCTAGTCATATTTTCTCAGAACGTACAGCTGGATCCATAGGGATAGATTGTACTAACAATTGCTAATATTCATATTTGTGTGTACTAATGAGGTTTTGCGTCTGTTAATCATATTTGATACAATATTGATCATATCTTATCCATAGGGTACAGGGATATAAGTTATCCGTACAATCATGTATATACATATAGTGTATTAATGTGTATTATCCATGGACTGTCTTATCATTATCCCATGATATCCCCACTATCATCATTCATCCCCATTCTTGGTTACATATCCCCGCTATAATTATACCCGTCATTTTGAACGATTAAATAACTATTGATCTGGGAAACTTGTATATATATATATACATAGAATATATATATATAATATAAATATATATAATGATTCACTCACCTGAAATACGGCTCACAATCTTCCCATATCCGGCCAGCGCCCGGCGAGAAGCAAACGCTGACCGGTCCAGTCGTTTCCTACACGCCTCAGTGATTCAAAGCAGGAAAAACAACAGGAAATAGTAAAAAGATGTAACAAGGTTATATTGGGATTATTCCCCTTACTAAGATTCCGGTGAGCTTCCTAAACTTTACCCAGATCGATGACCCCATCCATCCCCCAGTCTCCGCCTGTGGTGCTGCCGGCGCCACCGGCACGCGCGCGGGCGCGAAGACGACGCCACTGGGAGAGCTGCTGGGTCCACAGCGACCGTTGGAAGCCTCACCGCAACGCCACGTATTGCGCCGCAACCAGGTGCTGAGAAATGGGGGCTGGAACTGAGGAATTTTTGGGGGGGACAACTCTGAATAAGTGGGATTTCACATTATATAAACATCGAAAATGTTGAAAGATTGTAATTTAACCATGAAAACATGGTGAGTATGTGGCACTTAACGATCAAAACCGGTGAAGAATTATGATAACGTGATTTAACAAAAAATGGTGAATGTGTGGGATTTGACTATCAAACGTGGTGAAAAATGAGAATTCCACCATGGAAATAAGGCCTTAACGGGCTTAACCAGGACAAACGGGCTGGAAGTGATGTTTTTTTTTCACGGATTTAACATGATTTTACCATCAAAAGTTGCAAAGAAATATGGCTTTCACCATCAACAACAGGGATTTAACCAATGGATAATGATGACAATACTTAGTGACGAAAATAGCGATGCAACCATCAAGAATTGGGTGTATTCACTATCGATAGGACACATTATGAAGTAGCAATAGTGGAGATGAATCGTGTCTGGAATTGTGTCTGGAAATTCTAGGAGAATCACTGGGTGTCATAACTTATAATATTACAAGTCCCCTGCTGCGGAAAAACTTGGCAGAAAAACAGCATGTTGTGGCTGGCCAATCATTAGATGCCCTCTGCAAGAATGTGTCTCTTTTGCGATTCTACATCATGTATGTGCGGGGGTCAAAACCTATGGGGCAATGGGGTATATTCGGGTACGGTCATCCATCCCATAGTGGGAATAAAGCACAATGGCTTGACAGATCTCTTTGATCGATTGATTGCTATCCCCAGTATGGGTATACAATATATATATATATATGTATGTATATAGAAAGAGTCCAGCTTTTGACCAGGACACATCCTGTGGATGGAAGAAATCCTGCGGTAGATGGTTTATCCCATTACAATCCCATGAACCAAACAGTGTTTTATTCAATGATTCATAGTTACCAATAGTTACCAACTGGCACAAGGTTTCGCAACCATCACCAGTATGTAACATATTCACATATACTAACATATGCATGTATCCCCATGGATCAACAACGTAACCGCAAACAGCCCACCAGCAAGAGACCATTGGTTCCAGATAACAACGCCTCAACGGTGAAGATGTAACTGCGATTGGCTTCCACCTTACAGCGGTGAAGCGTCTACAGTGGATGACAAAATGATTCACACAACATTCATAGGATGCCAATGATTCACAGCACATTATGAAGTGATTGGAGTATAGACATTCTAACCTCCCGAATCTGACCGACTGCCGAGTCATCTATCCTTTGATTTGGTGCATCAGCTGCATTGATCTATAGATTGACACCTGTATCATACGCAGAGCGTGTATGAATCATCATAGTAGTGAAATACAGTATATCATATCAGCGGGGCCGCTCCAAAATGTTCAAACCATCAAATGGACGGATGAGTCACAATTAAATTAGGTTCCAGCTAAGTCTTCATGGAAGTTTCAATTCAAGGGTACCAAAATGTACCAAAGGTACTCGCAACCATAGGGGTTTAACAATCCCAACAGTAAGGGGTTGATGGTGATTCATACTTGGTGCTTCACTCCCCCTTAGTAAGCAGGTGTAACCAAATGTAAATAGGCTATAGGCTATAGCAGCTTGTTCGTCCTGGCTATGTTTATGGGCTAACTAGGGTGACCGTCCATGTGGTGAATTGACCTACTAAGTGGAACCAAAACAGGCAGGGCCCCTCCCCAGTTACGTTGGGTATGGCTCAAAATTATTAACCCTATAATTGGTTGGTTTATATTAATTTCCCATTAAAAATGACAATTTTTGGTACCATAATTTTGAGCCATAGCCTTATAAAGCCAGTTCCCTAACTAGTCCTGGCTGACTCTCCAGAATCCATCCAACAGTTGGCCCGGGCCAAACGCCACCAATTTACCCCTCTGATCCCTCTGCTAATTCAATATAGCTGTAGAAAATTGCCATAGAAATAGATGATCTATCTACTCAGGACGGTGCTTAAAACCAGTGTTTTCCATAGCAAACTGCCAGTCATTGGGGTCCACGCACTCTGCACCCTGGAACCATGACGCGCCACGCGCTATCTGGGGAGCCCCAGCTGACACATGACAGCTGCACAAGACGTCACCGGGCCTGGCAAGCAGCCCTGGTGGATGAAGAGGATCAAATCACATATTTGTGACCACACTATGAGGGTGTTTAATATTAGGAGGATGGGATTGTATTGGTAATTGGTTGGTAGAATTGGGAGGTAAAACATCACATTAATGAAGGATGTGGGGCAAGATTGGAAAGTAGCCACATCAGTAGAACCCACCAGGAGAATATCTCGTACCATCTACAATCCATGGATATATCTGTCACTTGCACCCCAAAATGGCCCACCAGCGCCATAGCGCCATGGATGGTCCACGGCTCTGGGAACCAAGAACGACGTAGAATTCGACAGCAAGATCATCTTTCAAAGCCTCAAGACATCTCTATAGATTGGGCAACAGGACATTGCCGGATACATATCATATATAGATCATATATAAATTCAATGGACCCTGAATCCACTTCCGTCTTGGCAACAGTTCCGCTTCGGCGCTGTCCGTTTCAGGGTCATCCCAATGTGCGTTTGTTGTTCTATCTCCTGAAGGAACCGCCGCTTTTTTCCCACCATGGCCAATTTGGTCCATATCGTCTTCTATGCACTGGCACCCCAGTCAAGATCCTCTGCCATTTCAGGCATACTTCGACCCTATCAGTTGATGGCATAAGAAACAATTCCATGACAAGATTCTCTTCGGCAAACAAAAACATTCAGTGAAACCAACCCATGGCAACTCAAACAAGATCAGTTTATCATTGGAGTGGTTTAAGTAAAAATTTACAGGAAGCCACTATGTTTGGTGGTAAAAAGCCATGGTTTCCGGTTAAGATTTTCCGTTAAACCAATCCGTTCAGGTTAGGGATGATGTGGTGTAGCCAAAAGGTGGTAGCAGTTGGTCGACCGGCACATATGGGGAGGGTCTGGAACTGACAGATTTGATTTCTTCGATTTGGCTGCTGCATTTCAAGTTTAGAGATTAGCCAAAAATCGATCTCTGGCAGATTATGGTCATATTTCATAGGTTCCTCTTGGAAGTTTCCGCCTTTTCTTCAGATGTTTAAACAAGTTGCACCATTAATTAACTTTTCTGATGATGCCTTCCACAGATATGTCCTTCCTGGGAGCCAGTCACTCAGCAATGGGAAAGACCTGTCGGCGGCAGAGTTCGCCATGACTGGATGATGGTGGGGTATGGTCATCCATCTGCCTTATGGGATTGATAACCCAAGAGATTGGCAATTTCCCCAAGAAACTTGGCAATGGCACCATGGCATATATGAGTCATGATGGACAGCCTAGATGTTCTTCACGAATGGTTGAAGGTGGTAGTTTGCCAAAGGAATTCAGCCTCGAGTCCACCTGGACTTAGGGTTGAAAGCCTTGGAGCCTCCAGGCGTTCTGGCAGGCTCCGTGCTCTGACTCCAAGGCAAAACCAATCGGCAACATGCCTGGGGGATTTTCGGTATCTTCCCTGTCATTTGTATGAATAATTATACATCATACATAGAGTATCTGCAGCTGGTGGTTTTAAGCCACCAATTTCTTTTCGGGATCCTCATCCCAAACATTCAGAATCATTTTCATGACATATGCTTGAAAAAACACCAAGCAGACAATTGCAATATCTTATGAATTTGTACATATTTACCCTCCAGCAATCAATTGTTGCAATGGAACATCCACCATTTATGGACCATTGTCCCAAGGACACCTCCACCTCACTGCCCTCTGGACGCTCGCACGAAATCCTTAGAGACCGATGGCACGCTGCACCCCTCTGTTGGGAGTTTGGCTCCATATTTCGATGTCATCAAACATGGCTGGGACATCCCCAAACCAAAGAAATGTGTTTAATGGTCAAACAAAATGGTGGATTATCCATAGTCAGGTTTGATGACACCAGAGGATACCGTTGATCTTGGTTGGATATATCCTACCAGGTAGAATATTCAGTTGCTTATTTCGCTCCCTATCCCAAAAACTCCACTGGCACCCTATCTGTTTGGTGATTGAGCCATGTTGAGCCACCCAAAATCCAGGACCATGTGCCTGTCTCAAAGATTGGGGATCAAGAGTTCAAAAGGCTGAAGGTCAATGGCTCCAGCATGCATCATATATATCCCACATTCCTCGTATTGTCCTCTTGTTTCTTGCCATCTCCAATGCCTATTCTTAGATTTGCTGATGTGAAACATCATCCCCACGCAACACAACGCCATGGCTTCATGGCAAAATGCCGAACTGCTCCCTTGAAAACAAAGATCTCTAGGAACCCCATAAAAGGTTCAGACAAGTAAAATCAAAGTGAAATAAACATGCATTTCTGTTCTATCATGTGCTATCTTACATCATCTTACATCTCTTGTTGGGGGAAATAAAAAATAGCTGAATCATACTGCTTCACCAAGCTGAAAAGTTCCGGAACTCGTCTCAAGATTGGCACCTCAAAAAAGTGTATTTTTTTTCCTTCTGAAACTGGCCCCAAAATCATGTTTAATAACCCCTTCCGTTTTCGAGACACACACCCCTTGTTCTGGTTAAAATCCGCATATCGGAAATCCGAGCCGCATATCGGTGTCTGTCAATAGGGTACCCCAAAAGCGTGATCGGTAATCTGTTTTTATCCGCAATGAAATTGCCATGTATCGGGGGTGAATCCCCTTTTTCAGACCATTTCAGATTGTTGGTTTTGTTGGTCTTATTCTCCCACAATAAAGAGCCACTATATATCATTGAGATATATCAGATCCTTTGTTCTCCATCCCCTGAAATATCACCATCCCACTTCTCTTGCCGAAATCCCAATGGACAGCGTTCGATCAGCAAGAAAAATCCAATTGTTGCTTCGTTATAAGCCATGACGAGTATATCATTATAGATATAACTACAGGTATGCTTATATGTATAATTCTATATGTATAACTCTATAATATGTATATAATTCTATATATAATTCTATATATTTATATTAATATCCGACTTATATATATATATATATCCCACATAAATCCCCAGGTTTGTTGCTGCAGTCCCCCATCTTTCCACTCCGGCAGATCTTTTTTGCTGCCGAAGAACCACAAACTCATCCAGGACAACGGGCCAGGCGCCATTTTGAAGGTCGTAGTCCTTGGGAAAGCGCCGGAGATTGAGAATTTCTTCTCGGCATGGGGATTTCAGCCAGAAATTCTGGGATTGATATAGTTCATTGATGTGAGCTAAGTTGTGTTTGTTGGTTTATAAACCCCTTCATGATAGATGTAGCACAAATCCAATCATTGACCTATAAACCAACTTAGCTAACTATGAGGCACCACCATTGTAGGGCAATCTATGAGTGTCCAGAAATGGAAAATACAAACGGTACGTACGTACATATATATATATACATGTTTATATATATATATACAGTACGTATATGTATATGTGACTGCGAGTGTGAATGTCAATGCATTGAGTTACTCGGAGTGTTTGGCATTCAACACCATCGGTTGACAGCGTCGAATCGTGACGCGGTCACCAACTCGAAACCAAGTCGTGGAAGGTATGGGATCTCTTCGTTGGTGTTTCAAGTGCTGGGATTAGGAGTTGATGGTTATTTACCCTCTAGAAATCAAAAGGGGCTAGGAAATCCCCCACTAATGTGGGTAAAACAAATTTTGGAATGGTTTATACAACCTATTTATGGTGGTTTGGGGGATGGTTTATTATTGTTTTGCCCACATTAGAGTGTATCTAGACGGGAAAATCATCCAACTAAATGATGAATTCCCCAGCCATTGGTTGATTGCCGGAGGGGAATGGAAATGTATCTTGTCTACATATTTTGATGACAGGAGAAGCTACAAAAGTAAACCCCCGAGTTTGACCTCAAGTTCAGGCCAGTTGCAGCGAGACAATCGGAAAGATTTCAACCTGTTGTGTCCCCATATCTATTGGATTCTGTGGCAATATATGCCAATATAATATGTGCCAATCATGAAAAACAAACTGGTACGCCTGAGACTTGCCCACGAAAAACAAAAAAACACGAATGAAAGAAAGTGAACCGAGAACATATGCGTCAAGTCACATCTGTAACACCATCATGGAACATCACCATCAGGCAATTTCATTGAACAATGGATCTTCTCCATCCCATCACATGGCTACCGTTGGATAGAGCAACGAGGCTAAATCACTCTCTTTTTGGTGAGAGAGGTGAAAATAGATGATTAAGTAAAAGAACTGAGTTGTCTTCTCTCTTTGGAGATACACTTTCTCTCTGTCTATGGTCAAAAAATAAACAGAACTATTCTTTTGGTGTCCCACCATTCACCTGCCAGTGGTTCGAGATTTTAGCCAATTGCCCTCCCAACAAAGAAACTACAAGTACTTGGAGGGTCATCCCACAGATTTTGTGCTTCATAACCAAAGTTAAAATCGATTTATAGATGGTCATGAACTAATATAAATGATCATGAAGTAATCCGCCGACCCCTGCCAACAGCAGGGGGAGCGCGTCAGAGAAGACATGACAAGCAACAAGTGTCGACAAAAAGGACAGAAAAAGGAGCAAGGTGCCGTGTCAGAAAGCAATAGGCACTAGAGGCCGTTGCCCGCAGCCCGTGTCGACGAGGAGGACAGAAAAAGGAGCAA
>BGPT01000433.1:1920-12544 GCA_003297045.1 Symbiodinium sp. clade C Y103 | reverse complement strand
CTAGGCACGGTTAGGCAGTGGGGGCCGCGGCCCGCAGGCCCAGTCCGTCCCTCAGGGCACTGCTGTTTGGGTGTGGCGAAGCCACCGTTTTGGAAGGTTGGCCGGCTGGAAGACAGCTAGTTTTCTTATAATATAGGCTCAGAAGGCAACGTTAGGCACTAGGGGCCGTTGCCCGCAGGCCCGGTCCGTCCCCTCAGGGCCATGCTGTTTGGCTGTGGCGAAGCCGCCGTTTTGGAAGGTTCGCCGGCTGGAAGACAGCTAGTTTTCTTATACGCTCAGAAGGCAACGTTAGGCACTAGGGGCTGTTGCCTGCAGCCCCGGTCCGTCCCTCAGGGCCATGCTGTTTGGGCGTGGCGAAGCCGCCGTTTTGGAAGGTTCGCCGGCTGGAAGACAGCTAGTTGTCTTATAGGCTCAGAAGGCAACGTTAGGCACTAGGGGCCGTTGCCCGCTGCCCCGGTCCGTCCCTCAGGGCCATGCTGTTTGGGTGTGGCGAAGCCGCCNAGGCACTAGGGGCCGTTGCCCGCTGCCCCGGTCCGTCCCTCAGGGCCATGCTGTTTGGGTGTGGCGAAGCCGCCGTTTTGGAAGGTTCGCCGGCTGGAAAACAGCTAGTTTTCTTATAGGCTCAGAAGGCAACGTTAGGCAGTGGAGGCCGCGGCCCGCAGGCCCAGTCCGTCCCTCAGGGCCGTGCTGTTCGAAGCCGCCGTTTTGGGAGGTTCGCTGGCTGGAAGACAGCTAGTTTTCTTATAGGCTCAGAAGGCAACGTTAGGCACTAGGGACCGTTGCCCGCAGCCCCGGTCCGTCCGTTGGGCGTGGCGAAGCCGCCGTTTTGGAAGGTTCGCCGGCTGGAAGACAGCTAGTTTTCTTATAGGCAGAAGGCAACGTTAGGCATTGGGGGTCGTGGCCCGCAGGCGCAGTCCGTCCCTCAGGGCCCTGCTGTTTGGGTGTGGCGAAGCCGCCGTTTTGGAAGGTTCGCCGGCTGGAAGACAGCTAGTTTTCTTATAGGCTCAGAAGGCAACGTTGGGCACTAGGGGCCGTTGCCCGCAGCCCCGGTCCGTCCATCAGGGCCCTGCTGTTTGGGTGTGGCGAAGCCGCCGTTTTGGAGGTTCGCCGGCTGGATGGGTACTTTCTGTGCTCTTCAACTTCACTCCAGGGGTCGGCGGCAGGGGGGCGGAGCCCTTTAATTACTAGGGGGCCTAAAATAGTGGTATATACCCCCAAATCATCCATTTCAATAGGATGTTCCATTATAAACCATCCAGCTATTTGGCGGTCCCCCATGTATGGAAACCTCCCCAATGATGCTGTTGAACCCCAAGGGTCGCGACTGGGACACCTCTGGGCCCCCTCGACATTTCCGTGACGTTAGCGAAGGACACCTCTTCTGGCATCTTCCCCGCGCGCCGCGCGTGAGACGCCTGGGGAAAAAGCCATGGAGAAGATCCAACTATAGATATCTCCACTAGAATAGTGGTCAATAGTGGCCAACAATATGGTTAATCATAGTTAATAGCGGCTAATAATGATTAATCTCCACCAACAATCGCAGCATGTTCCTAAATGTTTCAACCAGCTTACCTCTCATTTGGCGGCCGCTTCCTGCCGTTTTTTTCAAGATTTTTTGTGTGGAATGGCACATATTCAATGTCAAGTCATATCAAATTTGTGGGGTTGCAATCTACTTTCGAGCCACAGTCATTTCTTCTTTCTTCAACATTTGATCAGCGGTTGTTTGGGTGCAGAAATCGGGACATCCATGGACATCCAATGTTTTGGTGTTAGGACCTGGGAAGCTTCCCCCAAAATCATCCAATGTCATCCAGTTTCAATCCTTTTGGAACCACTACTTCATGAGTGTCCAAAACCTGCGGGAAAATCACTGAATGGCTGGCCAATGGGGATTCCCACTTCATGGATTATGATAATTCGGAATATATATATATATATATTATATATCATATATCATTATCTATCACTATATTAATTTATGTTATAATATATTATATATCATACAGATTGGGTAGTATAACAGCTTATTGTCAACAACCAACTGGTGATTTTGAAACTGCTCAATTTTCATTTGGGGTTTCATCCACAGTGGTCAGGTGGCCGACATTCGAGGCGTTCCCAGATCATTTCTGGTCTATTTACCCTCTGGTAAACTAACATAGCAATTGGAAATGATAATTTATAGTGGATTTCCCCATGAAAAATGGTGATTTTCCATAAGTTATGTTAGTTTACCAGAGGGTACATCTCCCCCAAAAAAAACAAAACAGATTCATGAAGGCCAACATGCCAGCATCATGGATGATCTGGGATTGATTGCCACTGGAATCATAGTTGGCTTGAAGAAACTGAGCTTCCCCGACGATCAGAAGCACCCGTGCAAACTGGAAAATCACCCGCGCCATCACCAGCGATCTCAGTGGCAGTTCTGGCAGTGTTCCATGCCACCCCGGGATCCATGGGATTTCTTCGGATACAGAGGGATCATCAGCAACCTGTCAAAACCCATTAAAAAAAAATGGTGATTTGATGTGGTTGAAATAGTTCATTGTAAGAATCCAGAAATAAGTGTTCTAATTAATTATAATTGGCTAAACCATCCATTCTTAACTTACGATTTTGTGATTGCGACCCATCCATTGTTGAAATCGACTATGTGGGTCCGAAAAGGGACCAGTGACGTGACCCATAGTGACAAATCGTGTTGCAAACATAGTGACATGGACCTGAGAATTTATCGGAAAACCACTGGATTTCATGTTTAATCATGTTTGCCATATTTTTTTTGGTCATAAATTGCGAATTCATCTAGGTGTTCAATTTGGGTCTGTTGAGAAAATATCAAAAATAGAGTGTACCAAACAAATCCTTTGGTTTACATATAAACAATCTGCGCTTTTGGGAGGTGCGCCCAATTTTCAGATAAACCCGAATCTCATATTGCTGTGTGTCCCGTTCTATCTGATAAATCAACATTGTTGATGGTTTGTGTTTGTTTGATGGTAAATTCCACTCTGTTTCATCATTCAATCACCTTTTTCATCTTGTGTTCCACCACAATTGATGATTAGATCACAATTATTGATGGTTCGATCCACATTTTCTCATGATTAAATCCACCCATGTTTCTTAGCTTTTCATCACTACTTTGATGGTTAAATGTCAAACTGTCAGATCAACTCCATCATTCATCGGTCAAACATGCTCAAATCCGACATGTTGATACTTAAATCCCAATTTCACTGATGAACTCCCCATAGTCTTCAAGAAATCACCAAGTGTTGGTTGGTTAAATCATATAAAACCCATTAAAATCCATCAAAATCCCATAGTTTCTCATAGTTTGAGACCCATCTGCTGAAAAAAAAACAACATGGGATCCCCCAGGCATCAGGGCTGACTGAGTTCCACATCTTCCTTCTGTGCCTCATCGCTAGCCCTGGGAGCCTGGGGAAGGGGATAGGGATGGGGAGGTGGGGGAGGAATATGTGGGGGAGGTGGGGATGGGGATGGGGATGGGGATGGGGAGGTGGGGAGGCTTAGACAAACTTAGATATGCTTTAGATATGCTTAGATTAAGGCGAACAAATGAATGGAACTGGGGAATTTCATGAACAAAATTGGGAAAAACCATGAGAAACATGTATGAAGGAATATTTGACAGGAATTGAGAGCTCACAAGCAAAGCGGGGGTATCAGCGGGGAGTAGACCATGAAAAGATGGGTTCAGTATAGTTCAAGTCTTTAATCCAACAAAAGTTAGATGCTTCCCGATCAGTAACTGAAAACAAAACCAATAGCAATTCGGGAACAGGCGACTGGGCATATCGTGGCTGGGACTATGGCAACGTTGCGAGTGACATGCAAAACTACTACTTGGGTACTGGTCAAAACTTCGGACCCTGTGACCTCTTGATTTCACATGAACTTGGGTTCGACACTGCCATCGAAAGTACTGTAAGCTCATACAACAAGTATGAATGGGTACGAATCTAGTAATTGTTCAAGCAGGAAATTCACACCTTGGAAGAATGAAAACCCTGTTCAGATTGTGACTAAACAGTTCCGCACACCACTTCATGCCGGGTGTCCGGGCCGCAAAGAAGAACAAACCTTGGATGACGCAAGTCAGCCAATCTGACAGCCCCAAAGGGAAAGGCATGTCGTCACATTGAGGCTGCAAATTAGTATACTGTATACTCCAACATAGCCATACAAAAAGTCAAGAAAAACATGCGGACGTTTTGTGTATATGGGTTTGTCTGAGAATAGTGTACGAGTACTACAAAAATCCGGTCATAGTATATAATTCCCATTCATAGTGTTGTTTTGGGTGGTAGACTCAATTTTCAGACACACCCAAAAATTATTGTGTTGGTCATATACCACATTAGATGTGATAGACATATTACCATCTGGTAATTTAACATAAAATATATTAACAACTATTGAAAATGGCCATAGAAATAGTTGATTCTCCCATTAAAAATTGTGATTTTCCATAGCAATGTTAAATTACCAGATGGTAACATAATGTTTGATAGTGTTTGATGGTTACACCACCCATTTTCAGACCCAGTTTGGAAGTTCACTTCGCCTGGGCATCCCCAACCGCTGCTCACAAATGCCACGCTACAGTCGATGGCATTCCACCTGCAGTGAAGATATGGTGCCCTTTGGGCTCAGATAGGTCTGTCTGAGCATATGGGATTTAGCATGATTTAATCATCCAACATGATGATGTTCTTTTGGGGCATCTCATGGGATAGAAAGCTGTATGATATATGGCTGTGTCTCAAAATGCAACGTACCACCCAAATTTGCAGCTTAAACGTGGAAAATGAATGAAAATGATCTACGTGATTTGGGGGGTACACCTTTTTCACATACCGACATTGAAAACCTAGTTGAGTCTGAGTCAGAATCAAACTTATCCTTGCCACAAAAACTGGCTCCGATGGCTAGGTCGACATTCAATGTCAATTCTGCTCACTGCTTTGGATTGCAAGGTGCCAAAGTGAAATGAAAAGTATGTCGTGCGCTTATTGTGTCAATTTGGAAACGCAAAACCAGCTGAGCCCGATGCCAGGATTTCAGGTAATTTTGACCTGCGCGGCCGCACTTTCAGTCGAAATGTTCCACTTGGCCATGTTGAATTTCATACTGAAGGTCAATTAGCTTGTCAAAAGTGGGGCCAAGATGGACCAAGTGCCACTACTGAGTTTTGATTTCTCGGTCTATTCTTCTCTTGTGCATCTGTCCCACGCAAGAAATGACTCCTTTCCTCAACAAAAGCAACTCCGGGGACTAGAACTCAGCTCTAACCCTGGCTGTTTACCTTTTTAGGTGGGAATGGTTCATGTCAACCCATCAACAGACCCTGTTTTCAAAGTGCAGTCTCAGTGTTTCTTCAGGACTCCCCTTTTCTATTTGGAGGGTTTGGTTTCGAAAAATCCAGTGCAGAGCATGGGAGGCCTTGCACGATGGCACGCAGGGCCACTTCCACAACTAAAGATGCTGTGACGAAGCCCTCGGCTGATGATCCCACAACAAACAGCCCGGAAAAGAAGGTGACCGGCAGGAGGCTTGGCCTGTCCTGTTCATAAGGTCATAAGGTCTATGTTCAAGGAAATCGCTCTCCAAAAATGGCATATACTGTAAATTCAGGAAAGATACACAAGAATACTGTCCAAGAATTGCTCAAATTTCGTCAATCTGCCTTCATTTTGGGTACTCTACCACCTGCAGTGCATCGACCAGTGGCTCCCCCAGTTTTAGTAGCTTGGATCGGACCATGAAACCAAATCTTTGTCTTTGTCCATGTTCAATCCAGAACCTGATTGCAATCCATAATTTCCATCCACGTTAGGATCCTCTTATATTCTAGGTATCTATCAAACAAACAAATCAGGTATGCACCACAAATAGCTCTGCTTTTCCCAGTTCTCTCTAGATCACTCAGTTGAAACTCACATTTCCTTCCATAGTTCAAAGACTTTGCCATCCTTTACCAACAGAAAGTGTTCAAAAATGTTCAAAACCTTCTGTCATTCCATCATACTGGTTGATAGGGATTACCATCGTGGATTGTCATCCGAACATATTGGTAATCCCCCAACTCATCATCAACCAAACATCGTTCATCAATCATATCCCATCATATCCCCATCTGTTGATAGATAAAATCCCTGTGAATCCTGGTTTAAAAAATATGGAAATCTCCATCAAATACCATCCAATCATTGACCAATAAATGGCTTTCGGACACCCGTGAAAACCCACCACGTAGCGGCGCCTCCAAGAACACCAGCGCACGCGGGGCTTCCCGCAGGGGGGTGTCAAGGCCCAAGGTGATGCAAAGCAGCAGTGCTGCCTGGCGTCAGGGTGATGATGGTGGGTTAACCATGGCTAATGGTGGTTAATGATATGATCTATATATTATATTATATTATGATATACATATATTTATCATAGTTAATGATGACCAATAATAGTGATTAATAATGGTTAACGATCATGGTCAATAGTAGTTGATGGTTGCTGATCATAGTGAATAAGGGTTACCCCCGGGTAATCAAACATTACTGACTGGAAATCCCCCATAAATGGGCATTGAAATTGAAATGGTCAACTGATCTATAAATGGAAAATTGTCCATTGCCATTGTCCGATAGCCAGAGGGTAACATGGGCAACATTACGTTACTCTCCAGTAAATCAACATGGATATGGAAAAGCCACCCATGAATGTATATCAATTCTATTGCAAAACCGTATGAAACACATATCGTCCCAGAAACTGGAATATAAAAATTGTAAAACAACTCGCGCAGAAAACCAGCCGGCGGGTGGTTTTTGAGCTGATGGAGCTCCATTTCTCCGTCATTTGATAGCACAGTATACCCCATTTATGGGCAAACCCAATAGAATTGAGACTGCTGGTGGTTGAGCAAACCACAAAGGCACCAAGAAACAGTCACTTGGAGCCAAGCGAATAAAAGTTCGTGCACATTTAATCACATTTATATGTTCTATCAATACAGTAAGAATAGGGTTGGTGGTTTTAATACCAAAGCCAGTGGATACGAGTCCAGGGAACTGGGACCCCAAATGGGATCATGGGCTCCAATGGGGATAGTCTATTCTTGGGTTTACCGCACTACCAACTAGCCCCAATTCCTGGGACTTTCTGAAGCTGCTATACCATCTTTTCTGACTGCCACAAGTCTGACCCCAGTTCATCCATGTTCGTCCCATGTTTTGTGGACCAGCAACGGGCATGCACAACTCAAAGAGCAAAATCCTCAGAATGTCACAATAAATCTTCAAATCTCTTTCAGAAACAGATCACGATCTGCTCACCAAGACCGAACGATGGCTAAAGCTTTTGAGACTGCTTGGCAGGGTCACTCCTTCCAGGCTCTGGTTAAACCCATCGCCAAATGTCAAGGTCTGAAGACTGCTTGGCAGGCTCACTCCTTCCAGGCTCTGGTTAAACCCATCGCCAAATGTCAAGGTCTGAAGACTGCTTGGCAGGCTCACTCCTTCCAGGCTCTGGTTAAACGCTCTGCCAAATGTCAAGGTCTGAAGACTGCTTGGCAGGGTCACTCCTTCCAGGCTCTGGTTAAACCAATAGCCAAATGTCAAGGTCTGCAGACTGCTTGGCAAGGTCACTCCTTCCAGGCTCTTGTTAAACCCAGTGCCAAATGTCAAGGTCTGAAGACTGCTTGGCAAGGTCACTCCTTCCAGGCTCTTGTTAAACCCAGTGCCAAATGTCAAGGTCTGAAGACTGCTTGGCAAGGTCACTCCTTCCAGGCTCTGGTTAAACGCTCTGCCAAATGTCAAGGTCGTAACACTGCTTGGCAAGGTCACTCCTTCCAGGCTCTGGTCAAACCCACCGCCAAGTGTCAAGGTCTGAAGACTGCTTGGCAACGTCACTCGTTCCAGCCTCTGGTTAAACTCATGTCCAAATGTCAAGGTCTGAAGACTGCTTGGCAAGGTCACTCCTTCCAGGCTNAAGACTGCTTGGCAACGTCACTCGTTCCAGCCTCTGGTTAAACTCATGTCCAAATGTCAAGGTCTGAAGACTGCTTGGCAAGGTCACTCCTTCCAGGCTCTTGTTAAACCCAGTGCCAAATGTCAAGGTCTGAAGAGACGAACCGTTCCAGTGAGGAAGGTCCGAGTGGTTAAACCAACTGCCAAATGTCAAGGTCTGAAGACTGCTTGGCAAGGTCACTCCTTCCAGGCTCTGGCTAAACCCATCGCCAAATGTCAAGGTCTGAAGGCTGCTTGGCAAGGTCACTCGTTCCAGGCTCTGGTCAAACGCAAAGCCAAATGTCAAGGTCTTAACACTGCTTGGCAGGGTCACTCCTTCCAGCCTCTGGTGAAACCCATTGCCAAATGTCAAGGTCTGAAGACTGCTTGGCAGGGTCACTCGAGCCAGGCTCTGGTTGAACGCTTTGCCAAATGTCAAGGTCTGAAGAATGCTTGGCAAGGTAACTCGTTCCAGGCTCTGGTCAAATGCAAAGCCAAATGTCAAGGTCTGAAGAC
The DNA here is from genome assembly GCA_003297045.1 of Symbiodinium sp. clade C Y103. Taxonomy (NCBI): domain Eukaryota; class Dinophyceae; order Suessiales; family Symbiodiniaceae; genus Cladocopium; species Cladocopium sp. clade C. The sequence goes on along the minus strand of BGPT01000433.1, from coordinate 3,989 downwards.
TGCTTGGCAGAGTCACTCCTTGCAGGCTACAATTGAACTCTTCTCCAAAGGTCAAGTGTTCAAGGCTTTTTGGGAGATGGTGCAGATATTCCATGAAGTTGGAACCTTGTATCCGCGTCACCCCCTCTAGTGCAAGCCCTGCCTTTGAGACTGGCAAATCATGAACAACACACCACGCAGCATAGAGATCTGTCGGCACATAAGTGCACGAGAGTGTTGCAGCCTTGCCCACGATGCCTTGCGCCTGCAATTCTTTGTGCAGTATCAGAAGTGAGTCAAGGTGATGGAGGCTGGGTTGTGCACCTTTTCTCCCAGGAAGTTGCTTTGAAACCATCTGGTACACATCCCAACCAGTACAGGAACCACTGAGCTTCAACATGAATCCTTCACCATTCAGGCATTGTATAGACAGATCAATTGAATCTGAGCCACGACTTGGCTCTACACAATCGCCAGCATCACTAGAACTGTATTGGACAAAAACAAGTCCCGGTGGCCCGAAACGGGGCTGCACCCTTGTCGAGGTGGAAATCGAGCCAAACGATCGCGTTGAATGCAGGCGAGAGATGTGGAGTCTCCACGTGTCAAACAGGAGACATGGGGATTGGTCCATATTTATTGTTTTTCATTTGGGGGATGAAGGGTAACTATCAGATCTATCAACATCTATGGGTTATTTTGCTTTGAAAACCAGATGAAAAAACCGTGGTGAACTGACCCACACCCACACGTGTAGGTCCGTGATTTGCAAGAGGTTGTCTGACGAAGCAAATAGAGGGATCGAAAGGAAAACCATGGCAAAAAAAAAATATATGTTCTATGAAATGAATCTGGACAAATAAATGGAGATATCATTCCGGCAGAAAAAATCGCCCCTTTCAGGTGGTTGCCCTCAGTATGTTGGCTCGTACCAAGTATCAATTGTGTAAGGTCGGCCAGGGTTCGGTCGCGACCAAAGGCACTGAATGCCTTCGCAGATCACTTTCAAACATTTTAAAACTATACATCCAATTTGAAATTCTGGCAATACCCAAAAGGAAAATTGTCTAACTGAGACTCTGAGACCCCATAAATTGTGGGTTCCATGTGAGATTCAAGCAGTTTTAGGTACAAGAATCGGGGTTTGAAGCTGTAAAATGATGGTTTCGAAAAGCCAAAAATGGATCAAATGAAGAGAAGAACAATGTATAGGGAACCAAGGTACTTCTGGGAGGTTCATGTATTTTTCGAATGCAGGCTGGGAAATAATCCACATGAGCGATGGCAAATATTGATTTATTGTGGATTCCATGTGATGTTCGAAACCCAACACGAAAGCCTCAGTGAACCATCATCATCATCATCATCATCATCATCACCATTGTAAAACTCAGTTGAGTTCTCTCACTCTGTACTGTCAATCTCCCTGTAGCCCAGCAGCTGTACCATGAGCTGCACTTTTCACTGTGTACGCTCAAGGGNTTCTCTCACTCTGTACTGTCAATCTCCCTGTAGCCCAGCAGCTGTACCATGAGCTGCACTTTTCACTGTGTACGCTCAAGGGCCCTGTATAGAGCCAAGCCATGTAACAGGCAATGTATGTACCAACTCCAAGTATACACAACTGTACACACGTGGACATGTACATGCATGGTGGCGTCTGTATTTANATAGAGCCAAGCCATGTAACAGGCAATGTATGTACCAACTCCAAGTATACACAACTGTACACACGTGGACATGTACATGCATGGTGGCGTCTGTATTTACCACCCCCTCTCGACACAAGCATGTACTGGACACAAGCACCACCAAAAGTTGAACTGCAACTGCATTAACTTTTCAAATCTCAGCCAACTAGTGTGTACACCCGAATCGGGTCGTACTGTACCTTGAGACTCAAAAGTCAATGCGCACATGTACTGGGATGTACTGTCTAGATATAGCNGCATCAGCTACTCGCATGTATCAACATAATGTTTCAACAGCGCTTCACTAATTGTAATGCCTCTCTCAGCTCTCAGTTCTTGTACTTCAGGAATCGTCAGCTGCCGCAGTGTCCATGGCAGCCAATGTGGCTGAGGTGGCTG
>BGPT01000432.1:301417-322852 GCA_003297045.1 Symbiodinium sp. clade C Y103 | reverse complement strand
GTATAAGACCAGCATCTTACTTTTTTCGCCGACGGAAGGGTTGTCTATGGTCTTTTGCTCCTCCTTACGCTCATCAGGGAATAGGGCACTGATTCGCTCATGAACTTCGGGTAGTAGGCACATAGGGAAATGCACATTGAAATCAGTAGAGGGGAGTCTGATTGGTGCTTCTTGTTGGACGAACTTCCCTGTGNTAGTAGGCACATAGGGAAATGCACATTGAAATCAGTAGAGGGGAGTCTGATTGGTGCTTCTTGTTGGACGAACTTCCCTGTGAGGATTCCATCAATTGTTTTAGGGTGCACTTTACTGTATGCACCCTTCCCTTCTTCTTGCTGAGCAAGTGCTCATATCCTTTCAGAATAGCCATATGCAGCGAGGACTCCCAAAATGGAGTAGAGGCAAGCAGTGTCCACTTTTCATGCTCTCTCCGTATGGGGTGATCTTTTCCAATGAATCTAAACACTTCAGCAAGGAGGCGTGCTGCTAGTGTCGTAGTGGCTTTCTGGTATTCCCATGCCTTAGCAACTGCACTTTCATACATATTCTCCGCCGACCATCCTTCTGCAGCCCAGCTGACGATCCACCAGCACATGGAAAATTTCCATGTTTGACTAAGGCTTGCGAGATTGAAGGAGAGTCGAGCTAAGGGATACGTTGGGGAAACAGTTGACAGCAGGTCCAGTGANAGGCTTGCGAGATTGAAGGAGAGTCGAGCTAAGGGATACGTTGGGGAAACAGTTGACAGCAGGTCCAGTGACAGTGATTCAGGGGGTTCACCTCGCTCTTATTTGGCCTTATAGACAGCCAATGCATATGCTGTGACAGCTTCTTCAGCTGCTTTCCACTCCAGGGAGCTGCTTGATCAACATCGTCATTGTCGCAAGGCTTAGAACCCTTTTGCTCATTTGGAGTCGGAGCAGCGTCTACCGTTGTAGACTGAATTCTGTCTTTCTTGGGCTCTTCTTGCACCGTCGGTATATTAAGGCCAGCTTGTAAGCCTTTCGGCAGTGGTGTGCGCGATTTGCGGAAGTACAGCAACTGGTCTGGCTTGTTGCATTCTGGTGCCTCCCTCCACGCATCATAGAAGAAGTACCTTGGCAGGGTCCAAATTTCCATATTGGACGCCAGTATTGGATTATACACATATGTGGAGGTGACATGGTTTAGGCGCCAGCCTTCTCTTGTCACTGTGAGTGTCACTGTGAGTAGCCACTCTGGCCATCGAAAAAAATCGCAGCAATAAATGAGTAAAACTCAAATTGCAGTTTGACCACAGCAAATTTTTTTTGCTCGGAATAGCGCACGCTGGCACAGGACCTGTGTCATTTGTTAATTGAATAAAACGAACCAGAAAACAACAAATATGAAATGACAAACGCCCGGCGCTCAGTGCAGGTCCGAAAGGAAGAGGTGCCGAAAGCCATCCGATAGCTATCTGAAGAAATCCAGAGGTATAAAGGCTGAGCAATCCGAGTGGATGTTCAAAACCGCACACCAGTTCTGAAAGCACGTAGTCCAAAGTGCCCAAACTTCATCTCCCGCGCCCAGCGGGGAGAAGTGGCAGAAAATTTTCAACTACCGTCCTCGTATTCAGACACATGATACTGTAGACCATACTGATGAGAATCAGCCAAACCTTTTTCGACTTGGCATCTTCGTCATTGTCTCATCTTCCAGATGACCCTATCTTGAACAGAAACCTTCTGAAGGTTGTGAACTTGAATGTAACATGCACGACTCTTGCAACATTCGTTTGACAAGACACCAGAACAAGAAGAAGCCACTTCAATCAGAAGTCCAAACCTCTTTAATTAAAAGAATTAGAGATCTGCATCTCCACCACGCTCTCCACCAGTCGATCCAGCAGTCACACTGCTACCTGCCTTCGCCGCTGCAGGAGCTTCAGGGCAAGAAGACGAAAGTCTTCGATCGGCTCGCATAGGAAGCTAACCAGTTCCACAGCATGCGATGCAAGACTAAAATCTTTCTGGAAGACCAACATCTGACTTTGGAACTGGGCCTTGCAGCTGCAATCGCTGCAGTCGAAGATCCTTTTGGCGGATGGTCTCCTACTGCAAATGGCCTTCAGATGCAGTTGGCAAATCCATTGGAGATAGGACTTCTGCTCCAGATGGCACAGTGGAAGCAGCAAGAACTCCTCCATCTGCAGCTCCGAACCTGCTAGGGCGGCAGCCTTCTCAACTGTCGGAGCAGCAGCCTTCTTAACAGCTGGAAACACCAGGCGCTCCACATGGCTTGCAGGAGGTCGAGTAGGCCTTAATGGCAACTTGGCTGGACATGAGTGGCGAACTCTTTCCAGAGCTTGCTATAGCTGCCCCTAATTGCGAAACCTCCTCTAACTTGTTGTGTTCTCTCAGAGCTGATGGCGTTTGAGCGGCAAAGGCGCTTACAGAATTCTAGCTGATGTCATCTTGTCCTCCTCGGAGGTGGAAGGCTCAATCGTCTCCGTCCCTAGAGTGAGCACCAGAGCGTCACTGCTAATGACACTTGCCGCATGATGGACGGACACATGGACACCAAATGTCCATAGTGCCCGCAACGCATGCGGTCATCTGTGAGAAGCCGTGGATCGAAGTGGACCTCCACGATCTTCCCATCTCCACGGATCTCCAAGATCTCAGGCCTGTCTTTGGATTGAAAGAGTTTTGCCTAATTCTCCTCTCTTGTCTTCTCGACATTGATCGTCCCCACAAGAAGGGATTCCTCCTCTTCTCTCTTCTTCGTGAACCACTCTCTGTCGAGCTTTCCAAGCAACTCTTCGCCTTGTTTCTCAGCCTGGCGACTGTAGAATCCTCCAGTTTTCAGCTTAGAGGAACTCTTCCCAGCTGTTCGCTGAACCTTCATCCTTACCCTGACAATCATCTGCAGCTTTTTCTTTCCAGCACCAACACCTAATGGCAATGGCATCTTCTCATGCAGCTATCTTTCTGGAACCCTTCCTTGCAGGCATCTTCTTGGCAGCACGCTTCGGAGCCAGAAAATGGTTTCCCATTGTGACCCCTGACCCCGCAGAAAAAAGTCAGATACTTCATTGAGGGGTGTCAGAAAATGGTTTCTGATTATGAGCCCTGCCCCCACAGAAAAAAGTCACATACTTTGTTGAAGGGGGTCAGAAAATGATTTCTGATTGTGACCCCTGCCCCCACAGAAAAAAGTCAGATACTTTGTTGAAGGGGGTCAGAAAATGGTTTCTTATTATGACCCTTGCCCCCATAGAAAAAAGTAAGATACTTTATTGAGGGGGATCAGAAAATGGTTTCTTATTATGACCCCTGCCCCCGCAGAAAAAAGTCAGATACTTTATTGAGGGGGGTCAGAAAATGGTTTCTTATTATGACCCCTGCCCCCGCAGAAAAAAGTCAGATACTTTGTTGAGGGGGGTCAGAAAATGGTTTCTTATTATGGCACCTGTGCCCTAATAAATTATCAATTTGAATGACAAACTGAAATGGTTCTATTTTGGCGCATTTTTCCGCTCTTCCAACAGCTGATCTTACGATCTTGATTGCTCTGGTTTTTTTGCTCGCACGCTGGCTCATAACCTATGTCACTGAGCGGATAAAATGGAGAAACAATGAAAACTAAAAAGTTCTCACAGAAAAATGAAACGGCTAAAAACACCAGCCGGCGCTCAGAAGATCTTCAGGATGCAGTAGAATGCAATACGAGCCAGTTTCCAGCGAATTGGTGAATCAGTCATCATGAACACCTCGTGAGATCAACACCAGAGTTTAAAGTATGCTGCCAAGATGCGATGAGAATAGATCTAGAGGATGGCCTTGCCAAAACCATCCGCATCCAAAACACTGGTCCATCTCTTCTGCCTCTACAGATTCACAAAGTGCAGTCTTTTGCAAACAAACTGAGCATTGATATGACCCCAGCATCGCACATGGTGATGATCTAGTCCATGATCTGCTGAAGCCAAGAGTCGCTCAGTGCCATAGGCTGTGAACACAAACCGATATTCTTGGCAGATGATGTGAAATTTAGGGAAGTAATGCTTATTGCGTTTGATCGTTGTTCTTGAGATCTTAAGCTGTGACAAATGTCTCAGCAAGGATCACTACAACGTTGTTTACGTATGATGGCCAAGGTACCCAGAGTGGGAGAGAGTGGGAACAAGAAGTTTTCAGACAGGGGACCGACTGGACCGTATCCTGTGGGAGAAGTTGGCCAGGGAAGTCAGCAAGGACAACCTAGTGTGCCAGGAAGCCCGACTCAACAACTCAACAAGGTCCTGTGTTCATGACTGACCAGTTGACACAGATTGCCCAGATCTTCCGTCTTGAACTTGAGCCTGTTGTAAGAGACCTGACAATGAGACTTGATGGTTGCAAGCCCACATGACTCGCGTTCCACAAGAAGGAACTGCAGCCGTGCAAGGTGCAAGACCGGCTGACCCGTCTTTGTCTTCAGACCAGCAGTCGCCTCTAAAAGGCGGATCACCACCAGGATTGCCACGAGGTACAAAGTCTGTCAGATTTCCCTGCATGCTGCGAGTGAAAGAAAAATTGTGTCACATTTTCAGCACTATTTAATCGGAGTGTGAGTGCGCAATTAGAGAAAGATGAAGGTTCTCTGCGCTTAGAGAACGTCGAAGATGTGGAAGCCCTTTCTGCAAGATTCTCGTCAGGAACAGGACGAGCTTTCGAGTTTGTCGTCATTGATGCAGTCAGAACTTTCCCTGTAGCTTCCGTAAAAATCACGAACAACGTGAATTTGAACTTTTACTGGACATGCAGCAGTGCTGACAGAGACATTCATAGTAACTTTTCTTTCAGTAACACTTTGTCTGCTTTTCTTTTGGTTACACTTTGTCAGTTGTCGCAGTTCAATGCATGCCTTGAGGATGATATGAACAAATTGACACTATTAAATGGATCGTTGGGTGATGCGGAGATTCATGGATAATCTGATGCATGCAAAAAACCTGCTGCGACGTTGACAGCTCATTTAGCACAACCATGTGGCTGTTGTTTTTTCCACTACATTGATAAAGACCTTTCTGTTTGTCCCCCCATTTATTTCAAATTATTATCATCATCATCATCATCATTATCAGCATGAGCATCAGCATCAGCATCATCAGCATCATCATCAGCATCATCATCATCATCATTATCATCATGATCATCATCACCTTCATCATCGTGATCATGTTGATCATCATCGTCACCATGTTCGTCCTATCCTCCTTTTGTTTTGCTCATGCTCAGCTTCATCTTCGTGCCTCCATTTATTTTTATCGGAATGTGTTGGCAAACATCGCCGTAGACACACATTCCACAAAATGTGTTTATGACATTGTGTTTTTTGGCTGATTGGACATTTGTAGGTGCCCGCCAAAACACTTGCGATTTTCTGGAGCAAATTATCTACCAAATACATTGTTCAGTTTTTCTTGGTATTGGTCAAGGTCCAATTTTTGGATTTTAAACATTTCCAAAGATAAAAATTTGCATTGCACGCGCAACAGTTTTTGATGCAAAACTTAGTTTTCGTCCACAACATCCCTGTCAACCAGCTGTGCAAAACAACATGTTCACAAAATCCATGCGGATAGTAATTTCTCAAACTCGACAATTTTTAAACACAGTTTCAATGTGGTGTGCAACACGAAATGGTTTCAAATCAGCGCGCCATTATCCATGATTTTGGTTGACATTTCTGACATGATTTAATTCCACGACGGCGGATTACCGGAATGGTTCAGAAAACAAAACCGTGCTGCTACACACATTTCTTTTCATTTTGATTCAATGGAGGTGCGTGAAAAAAATCGACATGCTGATTGGATGATTTTTTTCCAGACTCCATAGAACAACGCAGTTCACGTTCTTGTTTGGTAGTTTTTTGAATTCGGGCGTTTTTTGTCGGAGTGTGTTGAAGAGAACAAACATTCATACACATCTTGTCATTTTCTTGCTGGACATCCTTAGATTAAACAAATCCAACTGCTGAAGTGGATTTAACGCAATTAAACGTTTTATGCACGGTTTTCAGCTGTTGGGGTGCAAAACTGGGTCAATGTCCATTGAAAATACAATGCATTTGTCGTTTATTTTGTTATCATGGAGACTACCAAGAATTCTGCATTGCACAAGACTTATCCTGTTTTGCGATTCCGTTGTGTTTCTCACGATCGCGGCTGGCAATGTGGGTTGGCAAGTGAAAATTGGATGTTTTTCCCCATAACATTGTGTGGGGTTCTTGTTTTTTTGCTTTGCACTTCCCGCCCCTCTGCCTCCTCCGCCTCCTCCGCCTCCCGCCTCCCGCGTCCTCCCTCACACACTACATTGTCACAGACAACCTAACTCTCACACACACAACATTGTCACATACAAATCTCACACATACAACATTGTCACATACAACTCTCACACATACAACATTGTCACCCACAACTCTGACACATACAACATTCTCACATACAACTCTCACACAAACAACATTGTCACATACAACTCTCACACACACAACATTGTCACATGCAACTCTCACACATACAACATTGTCACATACAACTCTCACACATACAACATTGTCACATACAACTCTCGCACATACAACATTGTCACATACAACATTATCACACACAACTCTCTCACACACACAACATTGTCACATACAACTCTCACACATACAACATTGTCACATACAACTCTCACACATACAACATTGTCACCCACAACTCTGACACATACAACATTCTCACATACAACTCTCACACAAACAACATTGTCACATACAACTCTCACACACACAACATTGTCACATACAAATCTCACACATACAACATTGTCACGCGCAACTCTCTCACACACAACATTGTCACATGCAACTCTCGCACATACAACATTGTCACATACAACATTATCACACACAACTCTCTCACACACACAACATTGTCACACACAACTCTCTCACACACAACATTGTCACATACAACTCTCACACATACAACATTGTCACATACAACTCTCACACATACAACATTGTCACACACAACTCTCACACATACAACATTGTCACATACAACTCTCACACATACAACATTGTCACATACAACTCTCTCACACACAACATTGTCACACACAACTCTTTGCGTGGCACTTACGGCACTGGGTTGGCTCTGGTGACGGCCTTGGTCGGCGCTGGTGTCCTGTGGCGCCGCGCCTCTTTTGCGTGGCAGGCGTGGTATTTGGGGACATGCCTTCGTTTTGTGTGGCAAGCGTGGCGCTTGGTGACATCTGCCTTCGTTTTGTGTGGCAGGCGTGGCACTTACGGCACTGTGTTGGCACGGCCTTGGTCGGCGCTGGTGTCCTGTGGCGCCGCGCCTCTTTTGCGTGGCAGGCTTGGCACTTGGGGACATGCCTTCGTTTTGTGTGGCAGGCGTGGCGCTTGTTGATCTGCCTTCGTTTTGTGTGGCAGGCGTGGCACTTACGGCACTGGGTTGGCTCTGGTGACGGCCTTGGTCGGCGCTGGTGTCCTGTGGTGCCGCGCCTCTTTTGCGTGGCAGGCGTGGCGCTTGGTGACGTTTGCTTTCGTTTTGTGTGGCAGGCGTGGCACTTGGTGACATCTGCCTTCGTTTTGTGTGGCAGGCGTGGCACTTACGGCACTGGGTTGGCTCTGGTGACGGCCTTGGTCGGCGCTGGTGTCCTGTGGCGCCGCGCCTCTTTTGCCTGGCAGGCGTGGCGCTGGGTGACGTCTGCTTTCGTTTTGTGTGGCAGGCGTGGCACTTGGTGACATCTGCCTTCGTTTTGTGTGGCAGGCGTGGCACTTACGGCACTGGGTTGGCTCTGGGGACGGACTTGGTCGGCGCTGGTGTCCTGTGGCGCCGCGCCTCTTTTGCCTGGCAGGCGTGGCGCTGGGTGACGTCTGCTTTCGTTTTGTGTGGNTTTGTGTGGCAGGCGTGGCACTTACGGCACTGGGTTGGCTCTGGTGACGGCCTTGGTCGGCGCTGGTGTCCTGTGGCGCCGCGCCTCTTTTGCGTGGCATGCGTGGCGCTTGGTGACATCTGCCTTCGTTTTGTGTGGCAGGCGTGGTGCTTGGCGACATCTATCTTCACTTTGTGTGGCACGCGTGGCACTTACGGCACTGGACTGGGTCTGGTGACGGCCTTGGTCGGCGCTCGGTCTGTGTGACGCCGCGCCTCTTTTGCGTGGCAGGCGTGGCACTTGGCGACATCTGCCTTCGTGTTGTGTGGCAGGCGTGGCGCTTGGCGACATCTGTTTTCACTTTGTGTGGCAAGCGTGGCACTCACGGCGCTGGGCTGGCTCGGGTGGCGGCCTTGGTCGGCGCTGGGTCTGCGTGACGCCGCGCCTCTTTTGCGTGTCAGGCGTGGCATTTGGCGATTGTCTCACAATTGACATACAATTTTGTCATTGACATACACCCTTGTCACACACACACACACAGCACTTTCACACACAACTCTTTGACTGATTGTCATACACACAAGTCTTTCACACACAGCACTTCCACATACAACTTCCACACAACTTGGTCACACACAGCACTTTCACACACAACTCTTTCGCACACAACCTTGTCACACGCAACCCTCTCACATACAACATTGTCACACCCAACTCTTTGACACACATCCTGGTCACACAAAGCACTTTCACACAACTCTTTGACTGATTGTCACACACACACGATTTTCACACACAGCACTTCCACATACAACTTGCACACAACAACGTTCTCACTTACAACATTGTCACACACACACAACTCTTTCACACACAACTCTTTCACACACAGCCTTGTCACACAGAATTCTTTCACACACACAGCCTTGCCACACACACACACACAACTCTTTGACACACATCCTGGTCACACACAGCACTTTCACACACAACTCTTTGACTCATTGTCACACACACACAAGTCTTTCACACACAGCACTTCCACATACAACTTACACACAACTTTGTCACTCACAGCACTTTCACACACAACTCTTTCACGCACAACCTTGTCACACAGAACTCCTTCACACACAACCTGTCACACACACACAACTCTTTGACACACATCCTGGTCACACACAGCACTTTCACACACAACTCTTTCACACACAAGCTTGTCACACACAGCTCTTTGACACACGGCCTGGTCACACACAGCGCTTTCACACACAGAATTCTTTCACACACAACCTTGTCACGCACAACTCTGTCACACACAACTCTTTGACACACAGCTTTGTCACACACAACTCTTTCACACACACGTTCTTGAACACAATCTTTCTTGCACCATGTCCTCTTTCTTTCCTGCCTTTACCATCTCATTTTCACATCTGTTTGGTGCTTCTTGGAAGGAGCTGACTTGTGCGGTTATCCGGTCCTTTATTGTCCTGACAGCGTGATTGCTGGTAGTACTTTTTCGATGCAGTATGTATTTGTGGCGTTTTTTAAGTGATGGTTTGTGTCCAAGGTGATGAATACATTCATTATTCATTGTCCATGTTCCAGTGTGAATCGAAACAATACAATAAATATGTATATATATAATATACACATCTATGTGTGTGTGTATAATGACATATGTATAGTGATATCTGTATACTGATATGTGTATAAGGCTAAATGTAAAATGATACATGTGTAATGATATACGTATAATGAATCATTCGGTCTTTGTATACGTGTAGGTGTCCGTATATGTCTATGTGCATGTGTATGTCTTTGCATATGGATATGTATATTTTACACGACATGCCCGTTGTGAAGATTAAATTCCTTGAAAGTATCTATTCATCAACTATGTTGGCGATTCACGGTGCAAAAACAAGCGACTATGTCGGCGTGAACGGCTTTTATACTATGTTGATTCTTGTTCCCCAAATTGTGCTGCTTGCCATCAACGTTGTCATCCAAATCAGTTTTGTTCAATACCTTCAAAAAACACTGTCTGGTTTTGATCCGTGTGAGATCAAAACAGACTTGGTGCTGCGCTATTTGTCAGTTACAGCCTTCCTTGCAGGGATGATTTTTGAATTTTTCGAATGTTTTGAAATGGTGCTGTGGGCATGGTACGTGAAAACGGAAAATGATCATCAAACATTGCAGCTGCAGATCCGACCAGACGGGAGCAAAAAACTAATTATTCTGGTTTGATGCTTTGGCAACAAATTGTGTTCGTTGGGGTAGTTGTGGGCACGAAAACAACGATTGCCGTGTACCTCTTTGCAGTTGGTGCTCAATTTGTTTTGCTGTCGGAGACCCATGCTGACGTCATTCTCAATTGCTTGGCAATTGTCTTTGTAGTGGAGATTGATGACCTCATCTACCACGGTTTCACTCCATCTTTTGGCAAAGAGGTAATCCAAGATTTGCCAGCAATCGAAGTCCACAGTCCTGTTCAGGGTTTTGCCAGGCTCACACTACTTCCACGGGTGAAACTCGGTTTTTGGTTGCTTGGCACACACCTCATCGTCACATACAACAGCTGTTCAGACCATGCGGAACTCTCTTGAGGTGCTGTCCATGATTGGCTACGACTAGTCATCCCAAACCACTTTGGAGTGGCTTGCAATGACCAACAGACCCTTTTGATCCTTTTTGGAGGTAAAACTGCACATATTTGGCATCACAACTTCATTGGGGTGAACTAGACGGCCTAGGTTTCTCAGGTCAAGCCCCCCATCCCAACAACCTTTGCGAATCTGTGGGAAATGGATGGTTTGCAGAGCTGCTTGGGATTTCTGCACCAAAGTGCCAGTGGCACAAGGCAGGTTTCACTTGACCAAACCATCTGACCTGCTTTTCACGTCTTCCTGTTGCCGCTTTTCAAGCTGCCAAATTTTCAGGTCTCAACAAGACCGTTTCAAACCAGTCATGGAATCTGACTCCGAACATGCTCAACACATTGAAAAGGAAAATGTGATACATGGGACACTTGAAATAAATTGCATAAACCAGAAATATCAGAACACGAAAATGGGATGTCGTGACGAATCTTTCCGTATTGTTCTCCAACCTTAACCTAATCAACATGAACACGATCCAATGGACACGAAAATGAGTATTGGAAATGATAGCTAAGTATTGCTGATGAACGTTACTGATTGATAATTACTTACGAAGTACATCGTCAGAATACTTAAGAAGTACATCGTCAAAATGATGTCAATTTCGACTCACTTTCGGCCACGGTTGGTTGATGCGTCTCTTGGTCACAACTTGGAACTTTGCTGCTGCTTCGATTTCTGATGTGAAAGTCCCTGGGAAGCATGAAATATGATGCGATCCTGGAAAATCGGAAAAGAATCCAAGACTAGTTTCAAGTATTCAATAATCAGTGTTGGAACATTTGATTTCCTTTCTCCTGACAAGTATACTAGAATGAAGTTTTCAAAGTCTACCAAGTGCTCTTATGGTTTTGATTGTGACTGAGGCCACATGCGCAGATTCCCCGGCAAGGGACTCAAAAGGCAGCGTCTCAGGGCTGCCTGTATCCAAACTCGCTTCAATAAATTGCAAAGTGCGACTGCAAAGGGATTGATCCAAAGTCCTTGCGTCTGAAAGGATCAAACTTTGATCAAACCCCAATGTGCTTTTACTGTTGACTTCTGGCAGGCCTCTATACCTAGAGGTCAACCAAGACCTGCTGCAGGTGCGTTTCTGACAGCTCAAAAATAGACGTGCTTGGCGCAAAGAGAACCCCTTGTACATTCAAGTCTTTATCCTGTGGTCTTCAATTTTTGTATTAGGCGCCCTTAGGGGCGTGATGCAGTTAGAACATGCCTTCAGCACGAGCAAGCGATGAATGACCCAGCTTCTGATGCTGCCTTCAATTTTCCCGAATGCGTAGCAAGGGTTCCCGTTTCACTCTGGGGGTTTGGGGGTTGAGGGTGTGTTCGCCAGACGTGGCGCAACCGTCCGCAACCGTTCGCAACCGTTTGCAACCGTTCGTGTGAGGGCCCTACGGCCGTGCCTATGGTAAAGCTCCAAAAGGGGTCATTTTTGGAGGTGTCCAAGGTGACGAAACATTGTTTCGTGTGGCAGGCGTGGGACATTGTGGCATCCCAACATGTTTAATCACGTGTCGATCGTCGTTCTGTGTGGCAGGCGCAATCACTTTCTACGCTCCACACTTTACACTTTACACTTTTCACTCCACACTCCACACTTGACGCTCTACACTCCACACTGTACTCTCCACACTCTACACTCTACGCTCCACACTTTACACTCCACTCTCCACTCTCCACACTCCACACTCCACACTTCTCACTCCACACTCCACACTCTACAATCCCGACGTCCCACTTTGCACTCCACACTTTACGCTCCATACTGCACACTCTACACTTCACACTCCACTCTCGACAATCCACTCTCCACACTCTACACTGCTCCACACTTTACGCTCCACACTTTACACTCCACTCTCCACACTCTACACTCCACACAACACTCCACTCTCCACTCTCCACACTCCACACTTCTCACTCCACCCTGCAAACTCTACAATCTCGACTTCCCACTTCACACTTCACACTCCACACTTGTCACTCGACACTCCACGCTCCACTCTCCACACTCTACACTCCACACTTTACACTCCACTCTCCACTCTCCACATTTTACACTCCACATTTTACACTCCACATTTTACACCCCCTCATTTTACACTCCACATTTTACACTCCACAATCCACACTTAAAACTCCACACTTTGCACTCCACACTTTACACTCCACTTTCCACTCTCCACATTTCACACTCCACATTTTACACTCCACATTTTGCACTCCACAAGTCACACTTCACACCCCACAGCCCCGCCGATACACGCTCTACAGTCTACAATTGTAGGGACACAATGGGTCGAATGTACAAGACTGTTGCAGTGTTTAACGTTTAACGTGACCGCATTCGGGTTCGTGGGCTGCATCTTGTTTTTGTAATTTCTTGAGACCATGACGACTTGGTTTTTCGTGCAGATTCTGACTTGGAGGTCCTGTTGGTGTTTGTGCTGCTTTGCTTTGTTGCCGGCAAAGCCGCAGCCGGAGCTCTAGAAGTTGCAGAAGGATCTCAGGGATAGGGACATTGTAGTGATATGTATGTGGTGAAGGATCCTCTCCAGGTGGTAGCCGAATTGGGTTTGCAAATCATTTTGTTGAATAGCTCAAGTCAGGTGAAGTTAGGAAGGGATGCATTTTTTCCACAGCCCGTAGAAATGGAAGAGCTGAATGTTGTCCTCTTTTGTCAGCGCAGGGCATCCCATCCTCGATCAGAGGTCTATGATGCGTTGCAGGTGGAAACGGGGTACTACCACTTTTGGTTTCCAAGAGTTCTCAATTGAGTACTTGTTGAATCTATTTTGAAGGGGAAGTCCCAGGGAGGCCTCCAACTTTTTGGTCTATTCTTTCTTGCCTAGGAGGTCAAGCGAGCAGTGTTGAGCAGTTGCTATGTTGCCACGTGAGGGTGCCTTTTTGGGCACCTAGAACCTCTCAAGAATATGACAAGAATATCTCAGGAGAGACGTGAGTTTTAGAGCCACTCACAGGAAGCAGTGTGGCCAAACAATAAAGGTGGGGGTCAAGATCAAATAGCGCTCAATCGTAAATGGTTTCGTTCTACTCTGCTGCCAAGTGCTGACCGATACTTTGAAATCGCAGGTAGAAGCAATTGCGTTGGAGAATCCGTTGGCCATCGTCTGGCGCGGTGTGCAGGCTTGGAACAGCATGGAGCCGCATGGGGATCTTGACTTGCTTCACTGTGCAATTGCGTTCATTCACAAAGAATTCAGGATCTTTCTATCAGTGCTGCGCCAACGCTCTCTGAGAGCTCAAATGTCAACTCCAAAGCCTGCAGGTCGTTTCTAGCCTTGGGCGATACTACTTGTCGCTGAGGCTTGAAGCTCAACGTAGGTCTTCAAGCCCAAAGCGGTCCAAAGTTCTCATTTTTGGTCATGCACAGCGGGATCATCCCGGGTGTCTTCGTGTCTTCCATTATGGACTTGTAAATATCTGATAGATTTCATCAGGAGATGAGCAAAGCTCGTTAAAGTTCCCCAAATCCTTCTCTTGGCTTATGGGCATTGGGAGATATGGGGCCCTGAGGTTGGATGATGCCTTTGGCCGCACAGACAGCAAAACTGTTCGAGAGAGGCCTTTGTGTAGCTCAATTCACTTGTCTCAACTCGGTAAGATTATATTCAGACCTCCAAGCTTGAGCATGTTCATAACATTCAACAAACCTCCTGAACCCTGTCAGCAACCCAGTCCAAAGGCGAGCCAGGGTTTTGGTTGCGGTCAGGTCACAAGAACTGCGTGAACTACTCCTTTATTTGGGACCCTGTTATGTCAAGCTTGGACAGGCGCTGTGTTCGAGGGTTTGTGCAGGGAGCCAGGACCCAAAAAGAAAAGAAAACAAGGCATCGTAGCAAGAAAACTTAGATGTATTTTCTGCAACCTCTAAAAAAGCAGATGTGCCATGGTCAACACATAGTATATGGATGTATATGGGATATGGTATCCCACCTTCGGGATTCCTTGCAATGGGTGTATGAACCCCTAGTACTGCTGGATGATCGCGATCATGGCACAAGTCTTGATTGAAACCATGCACCTTTGCAGCAGTCCAGGCGCTGGCAAACCGTCCAGACATCATAAGAGATGACTACATGGTGTTGCTCTCAGACTTGCAAAATCATGACTCTGAGCTGAAATTATGGAAGATGATTTGGAAGTAAATGCTTGTTGCTGCGAAGTTGCGCGCATTGATAGTGGAAAAACAGGAGTTTCTTGGAGCTTCCCACATGTGACAAATACGCGGGATGATGTGGGTCTCAGGATTCTTTCTGGCTGTAGTATTTGCTGAGGCTGAACTTGAAGCTCTTCAGGCACAAGGGTACGGGTTTCCAGACCCTTCATGCTGGACTCTCCTTGTGCGTCCACGCGCACAATGAAACCTTGTGAACTGATAAATCTTCCAACTTGATCATTGCTCTTCAAGGTGCGAACACTGCATGAAGTTTTTGGCAGCACAGGTCAGGTAAGCTTTATGCCCTGATTGAAACTGAGGACAAGGTGCCTCCGTTTCCATCAAGCGAAGCCATGTCCATCATTCGTGAAGAGCTTGGCCAGGACTTTTGCGTCTGGTCTCAAGATCATACGATTTGGACATCATTCCGCCAGTGTTGGCGGAACAATTGCGCCGATATTGGTCCATTGCGTTCTTCGTTTCCAGAATGTTTGTTGACTACCTTCCAAACTGGTGTGCTGTTGACTTGCTATGAATGCGGACAGGATGATAGACAACCCTCAGCAGAGCTTTTCCCTTTGTGAAAGTACGGCATTGCATGGTGAATTGCTGTGAGATTCACAATCCCAAATGGCTCACTTTCCCGCCGAACAAGGACCCCATGGAGATTTTCTCAGAGATCACTGCTGAACCGGTTGCAGCCGCATCATTAGGGCAGGCTGGCTTGGGTCTCAGCTGTGAGCTGCGGGTCCCTGCAGTGGGATCTTCGGCAGGTCTACCGGGGCAGATTGCGCTCGAACGGAGCGGAGGTTGCAGTGAAGGCAGACGCTTTTTACAATGGTCATTGGGTGATTGCTGAAACTTTTTGCAAACTGATTCTGCAGAGTGTTGGCCCTGTTCTTGATTGCAGAAGTGATTTCTACATGGTCTACCTTGGGGAATTCTTTGGCGATTGACATGAGAGTATATATATATATATATACACATACATATGTATACACGTAAACGCGGCTGTCTCCATTTCAGGTTCAGAGACCTGGGCTGAAGGACAATGCACTTGCATTCTCAGAGGAAAAGTTAGGTGCAGCAACAGGTGCAAGAAGATGTTGCAGATACACCAACGGCAGAGTCAATCAGACTTAATCAGATGTAACAGGATGCCAGGCCAGGGAATTGGAAATAGATGGAAAGAGGATAGATAGGATAGACACGCCTGCAGGACACCCTCATTCTGGACATGTTCATCTTCAGAAGGCGCCTAGCAAGTGTGCAGCTTCTTTATGCCCCGATTCAAGTGGCGATCTGGACAAAAGCTGGAGAGAGTTTGTTAGGGATCAGTTTTTGCAGGGTTCCTGTAGATTCGAGGATAGAAGTTCAGGTGGTGCGGTGTTGCGGGTGGATGCATCTATATAGAACCTGCAACTTGAGTGAGTTGTGCTGATGGAAGACTCAGCATCCGGGCAAGACGTTGACACAAGAGACAATTCTTAATTCAACTGATAAGAACTTTTGACACCTACGCAATGGGCCCGCAACAGCTTGCACATGCATGTTTGGAAGATCCACTGCCCGTCATTCAGCGATCTTTCTTTTCCGCCAGGTAGATTATGGCTATAGGACTTCTTACTTCTCATTGTTATAGAATTGGCGGGGTGAATAGTCAGTCTTCGTCAAATTGTAGCCTGAAGTCTAACGTGGGTCCTGTTTCTTCTCCCACTTTCTCTCAGTAAGTGCTGCCTTGGTCGCTTCTTTTAGAACCCTGGCGGGGCTAAGTCACGATATCAATGCAAACCTCGGTGGCGTCTGAATCTAAAGATTGCCTACCTTTGTGTTGGACTTTGAATTGACCTTTCCCAGACTTGTTGCTTCTAAATTGGCAAGCTTGTTGAATCTGGGGTTTATGCCGGTGCGTCATTCAGGCTCTCCCAGCTGCTCAACAATTGGGCACAAGAGACGCTCGACACAATGCTGAGGGATCTGCAATGCCGGGATGGGGATCAGCTACACGCAATCACAACTCAACCATGCGACAAGTCACTCTGACAAGTTGTAGATGAGGATTGAAGTTTTGAGCTCACAAATTTTGGATAAGAGATGATAAGAACATATATATATATATAGATATACATATAATATGTATATATATATACATATATTTATTTATTTATATATTTATATATATATATACATGTATATATTTGTGTATATATACATATAGGTACATATTTGTATCTATGTATATCTATGTATGTATATGTATATATATGTATACATATGTAAATACATATTTTCCTCAGCATCTCATTTATTCAGGTCATGAGAGGCGCGAAGCTGAGGCACTTGGGCTGCAATGTGACGCTGGTCGTTGACGAGTTTGCCTCAAAGTTGTGGGAGGCGAGGCAAAAATTGCCTGGAGTCACTGCAAGTCACTGTAGCTGGCAGTTTCCTACTTGGAGTCCATTTGAGTCGTCAAGTGGCCTTCAAAGTGTTGGGTAGAACATGTGCGAAAATGTAGGAAACGACCATCTCTTTCACACCTTTTTGGTCGACATTTGGATGCCAGGAAGCCAACTATGAACAGGAGGCCAAAAATGCGCAGATGTTTGCCAAGAATTTCGGACAAGATCCTACTGTCAAGATCCCCAAGGCTGGATGCTGGGTGGAAGTATTGCTGGGTGGATGTTGAGTCACTTTCCTCCTGTGTGGTGAGGTCTTCATGCAGTATGTTGGTAAAAAGGCTTGCATCTCAGTCTGAAGTTGAGGGACCAGACAGCATTGTACTGTGTCTGATGATATCTGAAGTATGTCAAAGAGTGTATTGACAGATGTTTTCAACATCACATGGCTGGACATTTCAGCAGCGTTTTGGATTTCGGGGATTTTCGCTGTAAGGTCATCACAATGGAGTCTGGCCCTCGAGTTGTTGAACCTTGTAGAGGATGGCTGAACCTCAGCGCGGTGCAAGGTGGATTGATGGACTTAAGAGCACAGACCTTGCTGGCTTGAGGCACCAGCCTCAACCCAAATAACTTTTTGAAATCCAAGGGGCCAGTTGCATAAAGTGTAAATACACAAATTGCATAATGTTGTCTTTGGCATTTGGATCAGAGCAGCCCTGTTGCGCCAGACGACGTGGGATTGACATCAACGAGTTCATTCGGAACGGGGTGCAGGCTCCGGTGGGGTCGTTTGGTCCATTGCTTCGTAAATGTCGCGCGTCAACAGCCTGCTGTCTAATTGTGAAGAGGGCGGGAAGGTGCATGCTGGCTCTGCGAAAACTGCAGGCTGCCTTGCGTCAACTCTTGGAGTTTGGTCTTTTTCACGGAGATCCACATGCGGGCAACATTTTTGCCATGGATGATGGGAGGCCAGCTGCTCAAATACCTCTGAAGACAGAACGGTATGCGTGGCAACAACAGGCATCTTTGTTACACCAGGATAGCGTACGTTGACTTTGGCAATGTTGCGAACATATCGGAAAGTCAACGAGATGTGCGGATCCAAGATCTCTGTTTAAAGCGTAGAGGGAAGGTTTTTTCCAGAATCAAGCAGTGGAGTCAGAATGAGGTGTGATGCAGGGAATCGAGAGATGTCTGGATGCATCATGCAGAGTCTCATCCACATTCTCAAGTACCGGTCAATCTTTTGAAAAAACAAAAGCCATGTTTTGAATGCTTGCTTTGAGGTGCTCATTGGTGCCATTACGCACGTGTCCAATTCAGATTACAAGGACAGAAACTGCTTTGCTAGTTTCAAAACAAACTACTTCCACTCCTTAGGACTTCAAGCAAGTCTATGGGTCTGTCTGAGAATAGAGTGGTTCATCACCATTTTCCCATATTTTCCCAACTTAAAGCCCAGTGCTTCACCATTTTCCCCATATCTTCCCCCCCAAAAGCACTCTCTCCCCCCAAAATCCAGTTGGTGTCAATCACCATTTTCCGGCCATTCTTTGGCCCTCTATTTTGAAGACTACCAAGCTGCAGGAAATTGCCAACGATTTTATTCGCCTGGGCTTCCTCCGCCCTGGCACTGATGTCTCGGAGATCGTGCCTGCTATGGAGACCATCTGGGCTGTTCCTCCGCCAGCAAATGGTAGCCATGTTGATGAGTTATAGACCATGAACATATGGGGTGAAACCACTACAAACGGGGATCTATCATGAATAGACATGATTGTTGTTTGGTTGATTTAAGGGTGTTAAAGTACCTGGTTTATTGGGGAGTGTTGTGCATTGTCATGAGATTTAAAGGCCATAGGGATGCGTATCAACCGGTATTTCATGGGATGGAATACAGGTATTTCTCATGGCTCAAAGGAAGACTGGGAAAAGGGAGAAAACGGAGACTGATAGAGACAGGATTGGACTTGTTCTACCAAGGATTCCATGGGCAAGTCCATTAAAGACTTCAATTTTCGCACGGCACGAAACCTCAGACAAAGAAGACACACCTTTGGCTTTGTTGTTTGCCAACATTGACTACATGTTGACTACATGCTGACTGTACGTTATCACTTTGAAATGCAACCAGAGAGCAGCTTTGTTTGTCATGTTCGGCGAGGTCACCGGGCGCTTCTCGAAGCTTGTTTACCAGTTCCCAATTCGAATCCCAGAGAGGCGCCAAAGCGAAGTCAATCGTTGTGACTTTCTCAGAGAGTCCTGTCGCCAGTGTTCCACAGCCAGGTTCTCGCTGGTGATCCGTTCTTTGCTGATGCAAGAGGGGATTTGCATGTGCCCTGCCAGGGAAAGGAGTGGAATAGTGGGGCACCAGTACTTCAAGTGAACACAATTTAACAGAAATACATCTAGGAGTTGCATGTTGCCCCGGACAAAGAGCTGTTCAGCTTCATCGATTCTGACTGTTGACGCACTTAGGTGTCTGAACCCTGATTTCAGCATCATCGAGGCAGAGAAATTTGAGCAGCGATGCACCAAGCCGGTGATGTGCTATTGAAACAGACGAACTGCCCCACGAATGGCAAAGCCTTTGGTGAAAGCTCTGGGAATGGTTTGATTCATTGGATTGGTTTAAGGGAAGAAATTACAGGTGCGGAGTGCAAAGGCAGCAATGGGCTCAAACGAAAAAGCGAAGCAGCGGGGGCAATCTTTTCTAGCGCAAAGCTATCTGGTCCAGACTGCGGGGCGATNTGCGGAGTGCAAAGGCAGCAATGGGCTCAAACGAAAAAGCGAAGCAGCGGGGGCAATCTTTTCTAGCGCAAAGCTATCTGGTCCAGACTGCGGGGCGATCGCAAAAGTACAAAATGAACATGCAACTGCTACACACCAAGCTAGTCTCTACCANAAGCTATCTGGTCCAGACTGCGGGGCGATCGCAAAAGTACAAAATGAACATGCAACTGCTACACACCAAGCTAGTCTCTACCAACCCTTGTCTTTCACATTGGAAGGGAAACGTGTTGGTGTGTTTCGCAAATTAGATCCCGGCGCGGCCGGTGGTTGGGCGCGGCCCTTCATCTTCTCTTTACGGCGCTGCCGTTGCCCCTGGCGTAAGCGACGCCTGTGATCCTCCAGCTGCTTCTCCTCAGGAGTTTCGCGAAGAGAGATCTTGGGCACTCGGCAGAAGGCTTGCCAGAGAAGGTTGATCATCTTTTTGGTCAAGCCGTCAGCGTGTTGACGATGAGTAGGGACCCAAAACAACATATACGCTCCGGCTTCCAGATGATGGCGCGCAACCATCAAGTCAAGCATGGTTTGCCGCTCAGTCGGCAACTGACCTGTGGAATTCANCCCAAAACAACATATACGCTCCGGCTTCCAGATGATGGCGCGCAACCATCAAGTCAAGCATGGTTTGCCGCTCAGTCGGCAACTGACCTGTGGAATTCAAGTGGTCGAAAAGACTCTTGGCATCCGTGACGACACCACCGTCCAAGCCCATCATCACACGCCACTCCGGATCCAGTGGCCTGTTTCCATAAAGCAGGCGATCCAAAACCAAGCGGCCGTAGAGATGACGATCCACACAGATGGACATACTGCAGCTCTCGGCCGACATTGAACTTCGCAGGACTCTGGAGCTTTTGTTTNTCCAAAACCAAGCGGCCGTAGAGATGACGATCCACACAGATGGACATACTGCAGCTCTCGGCCGACATTGAACTTCGCAGGACTCTGGAGCTTTTGTTTGTGGAAAATTCCACAACTGATGCAAGGGCTGGGCCGGTACGAGCTTTCTCTGTTGTGAGAAAATGAATCGACCCAAGCNGCTTTTGTTTGTGGAAAATTCCACAACTGATGCAAGGGCTGGGCCGGTACGAGCTTTCTCTGTTGTGAGAAAATGAATCGACCCAAGCTGGGACTTCCCGTCCTCTTCTTTTCCAACCGAAGCGTCGAAGAAGCTGATGTAAAACAGCTTGTCCTTCTCATTCAGCTTCGGATAGGTCAGTCGGGCGCGGCCCTGGGAAGCTTCCTCCTGGAACTTGCGATGAAGCTTCACCGCTTCCTTGTAGTCGCTGTGTTGAGCGCGGCTCACACGTTGTGCCAATGCTGAAACTTCGTAAAGCATATGTGGCATCGACTGTTGGGCAGGCCACCGCAGTCGCATGATGAGCTGTCTGTACAAGGTCAGCTCGCGCGGGTTCAGTGGACCATTTCCAGTCAGAGGTTCGACCTTGATCTGGTTGATGTACTGTGTCATATCATCGTGGATGCCCTTG
>BGPT01000432.1:238946-291245 GCA_003297045.1 Symbiodinium sp. clade C Y103 | reverse complement strand
AGCTATCTGGTCCAGACTGCGGGGCGATCGCAAAAGTACAAAATGAACATGCAACTGCTACACACCAAGCTAGTCTCTACCAACCCTTGTCTTTCACAACAGGAACCTCCCGTATTTGATGGGAAACACAGTGAAATCCAATGATTTCTTTCATGCCAATTTTACTTTTGCAGGGTCGTGTCCCTCGCGCACTAGCCTTAAAAAAACCAAGCGCAGGTGGCTCTGCCTTATGCCTCCAAGAGGCTACTGAGCAATCCGAATCCAACTTTGAGGCCTTGCACCCACATTGTGCAGCCGTCTCCCTTGATATATATATATATACATACGTAATATCACTTGTAAACTTCTAAAAACAGCCAGAGGCGGGAGCTGCTGAGCATTGTGTTCAGCGGCCCACCTGACAGACCAGTCCTGCAGCTGGAAGCTTAACACAGCAACATCTTTTCACCAAACCATGTTGAAATGCTGGTAAAATGGCACTCATTTTCAACGATCCAGCTGTTCCGCACAAGTGTCAAGGTGGGACCGGTTGACAAACCTGGTGACCTTGGCAAAGCAGGTTGTGGCCTTTGTGCAACGCAACATCTGGGGTCTTGATGCGATAGCACCCTGCTTTTTTATAACCGCCACAGCTTTGCCCATGTGTTTTTTTGCAGGCAAGGGATGGAACTTCGATTCAGTGGCTGCGGCGGATTTGAAACATCCATCCATTGCTGGGTTTTTGCAAATTGTGCCGTTTGGGGATCACGGCATAGACCATGACACGTGTAGCCAGGATTAACCAGGTAATCGTAGACTTCTTTCGCGGCCTGCGTCGAGACGTGGTCAACGGTGTTGAAACGGGTTCCTTGGCAAATTTGTCCAGTTTGGGCCCAGTGAGGTTTTGGATTCTGCAATTTAAAGCAGATCAGGCATTCTTTGTATCGCATTTACTCTCAGAGATGACGCTGTTTCGCTGCTGCGAAGCTTTTTTTGGGCAGTACAGTACTGTGTCCTCCAGAAAGTGTGGCAGGGTCCTATTTGTAGGTGCACCATCAAAGAATCAACCAGGTCACCATGATTCCCAGAAGGCATTGATCAAACACAATGCAAAAACCAACAGCAGCTGAGGTTTGGCTCCTGCAAAGGCAGGGCTATCCCTCCTTCCTTTGACGATCTTCAACTGAGAAATAGATCCATTGTCCATTCAAGCAGAAACTGGCCTTTGGCAGAGGGCTGTGGGCAGGAAACATCTGACTTCAGACTACTGAATATCAATGTGTTGCCATGGCATTTGCTGGCACAAGTTGGATTGTGCGTCTATGGCATCTCAAGGTGCTGTCGGAATCTCCTTTGAATATTTCAAATTTCTGTAGTGCAACTGATTCGGTAGAGAATCTAATTACATGCGAGTTTTTGTCCATTGATAGTGTACCCCAATATCCCTAGTGTCAATCATCATTTTAAGTGGTGAGTTGGGGGTCAATGATTGACCAATCAGTTTCAAGACGCAAAATATTCAACACTTTGTTATCCCATATTTTTGTTTGTCAGATCGTTACCCATTATCCCATTGTTTGTTGGTTAAATCCCATCAATGTCGCCAGGTGCTCCGGGGTGGCTTGCAGGCGCTGACCGCCGGCGATCGGCTGCGCCTCAAGGACGGAGCCACAAGCAATAGCCCCGATCGCCATGATCCATTCGGATATGATCCATGCCGATCAATACCCGAAAATAAGAAGTTGTACTGAAAAACCAGGCCACTCTAGTATACCTTTCTCAATAGGTTGGGATCAAACCTCTTATACGTAACTCACTCGTTCCATATGTCCAGATCACCGAGGAAATATAAAATGCCCGGTTTTTGAGCCACACCCAGATATACTGAAAGACCACATAGTATGATCACAATTCCATATGTGTATATACACATACATATACATGCATACACGTGTGTATAATACACATATTGAATGATTTAGTATAATTTAGTGTACTATATACATGATATACATGTACCGTGTATATATATATATACATATAGGTATGTATTTTCACATTTTTTGATAAGGATACTGTTCAATTTGGATATCGATTTAATGTTTCTTGATGATATGTGATGTTTCTCAGCGCCATTTGTGCTATTGTGTAACTGATGCAGTCTGTCCACATGCGCTTTCATGTTGCAAGACATCAAAGACATGATTTGCGCTATGTCTTCGGAACTGTGCTTGCGCAGTGCAAGCATAAACACTGACCTACCTGCTTTATCCCTACCTATTCTATACACGTATAGACCAGAATATGGAAAGACTCAAAGGATACATAGTATAGTCATGGTAATCATGGAGCACAGAGACACCAGCAAGACATGCCGCTTTTTTTGAGTCTCAGGATGTGCTGCAGTTGGTGGAGCTTTTGAGTCCGGATCTCACACCGGCATTGGCCCGAGAGGCCGGAGGACATCGGAGGACCATATGTTGGTTTCGTGTTTGATAGGACACAGTACAGGAGGAACGGGGACGCAACAACACTTCGTTGCTTCTTTCATGTAAGTCCCCACATGCTACGCGCCAACACAAGAGCTCAATTGAAATATGTTTCGGGTCCTGAATTTTGGGATGCCTGTGAAGCAGGTGGCTGATGCCCTCATCCGGGATTCAGCCGGGATCTGAGAGTCTCAGACTTTATAGCTCAAGTGGAACCACTGAGCGCGGCAAGGATCTGATTGGTGCGACTGTTGATGTTGACCAAGGTGGAGGATGTACTCCGCGAAAGAGGTGTTCAACTTGAACTCGAGGATTTCGATCCGCGAGATCCTCGAAACTTGGGCAAGGCGCATCCTGATGAAGATTCGGGGGATTGGCGTGGTTGTTTGAGCTCGAACCCAAAAAGGACCTCAATCAACCAGGAACAACTCAAGACTTGATTCGTGGTAGCTTGGCCCTTTGAAAAGTTGATTCTTTTCAACTCAAGATGCCCATTTAGCTCAATGCTTCTGTTGACTGAAAACCGTGACTGTGGCTGTGGACCTCCTTGGATATGTTGCGGACGCAGATCTTCCAGGTGTATGTTGATGACAGACCTGGTTTGAGGTTCCAAGAAGCATTCCATGTTCACCTGTATGTTTGCGAATGTAATCCAGCCGACTCCAAAAACTCTGATACTTGTGCCAAAATCGAAGATATATTGAAGTGCAAACAGCTCAACATGACGCTTAACATTGCTTGTAGCTAGATTCAGCGAGGAAGGGGTTCGTTTTGGAACGCGTTATAATACTCATTTTGAAATGCGTTATACTACTCATTTCGGAACGCGGAATCTATGTTGATGTCTTACGTTAATGTCAGATTAGCAACTTCTTTGAAGTCCTAGTGAAGGGTTTTGCCACACCCCACCCCACCCAACCCCAACCCCATCCCAAGTCAGATTAGCAACTTCTTTGAAGTCCTAGTGAAGGGTTTTGCCACACCCCACCCCACCCCACCCCAACCCCATCCCAAGTCAGATTAGCAACTTCTTTGAAGTCCTAGTGAAGGGTTTTGCCACACCCCACCCCACGCCACCCCAACCCCATCCCATGTCAGATTAGCAACTTCTTTGAAGTCCTAGTGAACGTTATGCCCCACCCCACCCCAACCCCATCCCATGTCAGATTAGCAACTTCTTTGAAGTCCTCGTGAGTGTTTTTGTCCCACCCCACCCCACCCCCACCCTATCCCATGTCAGCTAGCAACTTGTTTGAAGTCCTAGTGAACGTTATTGCCCCACCCCACCGCACCCCTCACCCCATCCTATGTCAGCTAGCAACTTCTTTGAAGTCCTAGTGAACGTTATTGCCCCACCCCACCCCACTCCCCACCCCATCCCATGTCAGCTAGCAACTTCTTTGAAGTCCTAGTGAACGTCATTACCCCACCCAACCCCAACCCCCCACCCCACCCAAATAGACCATAAATGGTTGTCTGTGTTCCAAAATGATCCTTATCGGTGTCGTCTGTGTTCCAAAATGATCCTTATCGGTGGTGTTTCTCATGTGTTCCAAAATGATCCGGGTCCCCCACAGCAAAAGCTAGGTTACGTTACATGGCTCTATCCATGTGAATGGTCTCGAACCCGACTTCACATTTCCAATCTTGAGACTTCAGGCCACCATCAACTGAAAAGTCTGATGGGAAGGTGAAACGATGTGAAGTCATGTGAAAACATGTGAAACGTTGGCTTGCTAGAAATTTCTGCATTTACAGAGATATTTAGATATTTCCCATTTCAATTCCCATTCAGTTCAGGGATTTCCCAGCCATTGCTTACCTGTGAGGTTCTCACCAGTGGCGAACTTTTCAAGCTCTTGCCTGTTCCAGGAGCGGCCTGAGCGAAAATCGGCCAGGTGTGTTCAGCAGCAGCACGTTTCCGAGCGGTTGATGCTGGATCAAATCTGTGGAAGTTGAGAGTGGAAGTTTTTCGGGATGAAACCGATCAAACCAGCAACCGCTTGTACAGCAACCTGGACCCTTTGCCCAGGCGCACTTTTGACGAATCTTCAAACTTAGAAGCTTCATGTTGCACGCGCCAATCAGATTAGTGTGGTGCAGCAGTGCAGAAGCACTTCTCAAGTTTCCTTGGATTTTCCTAAAACACCTGAGGCCTTCATGTTTGCAGCATTTCAAGGAGCTTGAGCGACCATTTTCCGATGCATGCGCCCGTTGTATAACTTGCTCGTCAGCATTCGCGCAAACAAGCCAGAATCGCCTGTCGCGCAACCGTCGTTTGACAGAACGAAGCGTGACTTGCAATGGAGTGATTGGCTCAAGTCAAGTGCATTTCTACTTCACTTCTATGTTGTTTTCCAGAACATAGTGAGACCAACACTATCTCTTTGCAAACACATGTTTTGAGTCCATCGCCCCATAGGGAAGTTTTATTGCATCGCGTCAAGGCCAAAAGGGTTGAGGACATCGTAGATATGCGTAGTTCTCAAGGGTGACAGCATTTGGCAAAATTTCCGTGACTGCTGAAGATTTTGTTGCTTTGGATCTAAGACAGATGGAAGTCTAAAATATCAGCTGGTTAGAAGAGTGCATGCTTGCCTAGCCTGTTGGCCAGAGCTGTACAAGCAACGCTTCAGTATTTTTTGAGTCGCTGATAGAAGTTGGATGATTATAGGATTGAGAATTTGAAAATATTGAGACATTCACATTTTCCAAAAGGCTTCAAGCCTAGCGACTCTTGTGTGATATTGCGTGTATATACCACACACAATCAATGGATATAAACTATTTTGAAGAGAAATAGAGACAGTTGCTGAATGCAGTCTTTTTCGGCGTTTCCTACCGCCGGGGAAGATGGCAAAAAGGTGAGCTTATACCGCGCTGGCGCTGTGTTGGGAATTGAGCGCATCTCTGTTTGAAGAGTTCCTCGACTTGAAGAAAAACTGTCTTTCTGACTATGCGAAGTACAGCATGGAAACAGCTTTTGCTGATCTCAAGCTGGAAACATCAACTGAGAGTTGGTGAGGACATGGCTGAGTACCATTCTAGACACTGCCAGACACTGCACACTGTACAAGGGTTCGAAGTTGGCATCGAAAAGACGCGCAGACAGGTGTGAGACAGCATAGATAGGAAACTAACTGCTAACCAAACACGTGAAGGTTTTTCTAGATTCCAACAATGTAGATAGATGATTCACTCCTCCAGGTTGCTAAGGCTGTCTTGCGCATTGTCTGTGCAGTCAAGACTGCTACGAACCAAGCCTGAAAGAGTTATGTACGGAGAAGCTGCGCAGCATCAACTTTGCAATGTCCTGCGATCTGGCAAGACTCAAGTCAGCGTCCTGTGCTGAGATATTCCAAAGTTCCTGAAGTTGACTTTGGAAAATCACCATATTTAATGGGAAAATCCACTATAAATGGTCATTTCCAATAGCTATGTTAGTTTACCAGAGAGTACCCCACTCATGTTTTGACACCTCGTTACGGCGTTCGACCTGCGCTCCGAGGTCGGCCTTGCGTGACTGGGAGGAAGGTCGTGCAAAGGACGAGCGACAGTGACCGTGAAACAAAGGATGTTTCTGTTACTTATGTTAGGTCCGGAACACAGTCAGGTAGCAAAAGTTGTTGTAGGATGCCTCAGAATTTTGAATCCTTTTTAGCCAAAGGCTGAACTGTTGCGACTTTGGCAATGCACATTCTCAAGTCCTTTCTTGGCATGAATCCGCGCAGAACTTCTCTGCTTGGCATAATGCTGCGCACCGGCTGCTGGATAATCTGCAAGCTGCTGTGCAGATAGGCCATGCGGAGACGATACATTGGCTGATCACAAAAAAAGATAAGCCCTACCCTGAAGATGTTAGAGTCCAAATGTGTGGGATTTTTTTCACAGCATTTTTATTGTTCGCACTTCAACAGCATCTTCTTTCCGTTTTTTCCTGTCAAGAAATCTCCAATGCGCAGGTGCATCTCAACATGCGCAGCTGCAGCTCTTGCTTCTCCAGCGCAGTGCCGCTGACAAAGCCTACGCCCAGGCGCCGGATGCCGCAGGATGCCCGATGGGATGCCGGGGACTGTGGCCCTGGTGCGGATTCCCCAAGCGATTCACAGCTGCAGGCCCTGGTGCGTCTTCCAGATCAGGACAGTGCGAAACTACTTTGTTGCTAGATGGTTTGATGGGAATTCAGACCTCGAAACTTCGAGCCCAAATCTCTTGTTGAGCAAACTCTCTCTTTTCTTATTCCGTATCCGTTGGATCTTTGAATTTACATTTCAATCCGTCACGGGCTGCAACGGAGGTTTGCACTATTGCTTCTCAGCTTCAGATGTCATGGATGGGTATGTGGACAGTGTTTTCCATAAGCAGATGTCATCGTGGTGGAAGCAGCTACAGTCAAACCACCGACTGAGTCAGGATGGAGAAGCCATATCCGAAAGGCAAGGTCGGATGTTCTGTTGACTGTGCAATGGTTGAATGTCAATGTATACGCAAAAGCCCAAAGTGCACAAGGGAAAACAGATAGATATGCCATGGGCCGAGAAGGATGTTTCACAAAATCGAGGGCAGCAAAAGGTCCACTGATCGCTTCACTCTGGCACAAGTGTGTCTCTTGCTTGCTCTCCTCCGCAACACTTTCATCTCAAGGCAATCATGGAAAGTTCGTTTGTGTACAGCAGTTGAAGTAAGACGATCATTCTCATGAACTCTTTGGTGTAATCCTTCTTTGGTGTATGATTCTGCGAGCGTGTGCCAAAAAGAAGATAACCTTGCAGCATGGAGATCCTTGCAGATTCGCTCCAAGTCTTTTGGTGGTCGCCAAAATTTGTTGATTCCATGACAACCGCACGGTAGGTCAGAAACAAAGCAAATCCAAAGTTCCTAGCCTCGTGCTGCAGTGCGTAGCCATGAGTTTGGGTTGGCTGACAGAAAGTTCCTTAATCCCAAAAGAGCTGGGCTCTAAGCGGTTTCGATTTTCATTTGCAGATGTCACCCGCTATCTTTTGTGAATATAAAAAAGAGACGTCGTGGCAGAGCAGTTTTGAACAATTTGAGGCCCAAAGAGATTGGTGGTGTCAGCACTTCGTCTCTGCAAGGATCTCAGGAGTTTCAGCTGTCAGAGGGCCAGGTGGTTTGAGGAAACAGAGAGATTTGCGGCACGATTCCCAGTTCTACTGGCCATTTCCTAAGCTTAGCAGCGTTCATGCAAAGTTTGGAACCCCAGCGGCTCTAAAATTTGGTGCTTCCATAGAGCTATGATCCCAATGCTAGCAATCTGCAAGGGCTGAATTTTGCCTGCATTCCAGATCATTCAACTGGTTGTCTGTCGACTTCTCTTTCAACCATATGCGAAGGAATGCTTGAGTCTATGTCACCCTCTTTGCATTGTCCGCTGTCAATACAGTCCAATTGAGATTTGTCCAACCCAAACCGTATTGGAATAGGAGTAGATTCCTTTGTCAAGTGGTGCAGATGACTTCGTGCTTATCCATCTGCAATTCGCTGTCATTGACTCTTTTTGGTGTGAGACATGAAGACAGCTATGGAAGTAAGGCTCAATTTGCAAGCCGTCGTCTACGACCGTGAGCAGCGTGGAAACGTGCCTTCTGTCCTGTCCTTTATTGGATGTGGGCACTGATTGGCAGAAGCTTGAGAGCTTCAGAGCTTCAACCAGAATGGAATCATTCATCTCTTTTGCCTTCTTCCTCGTGTTGCACAACTTTTGCGTTGAATATGGGTCTGATCTGCTTTCTGGTTGATGCACAGCAATTCGAAATGGTTACTCAGGCAAAACGGCGGAAGGCTGTGGCCAGGAATCCTAGACTTGGCCCTCAATTGCAGTATCTTCCAAGCCTTTCGTGAAGGATTTGTCGTAGGAACTCATGGGAAGTCTTGGATCTTTGGATTTGGCTGAAGTTATCTCTCTCATCTTCCAAGTCTCCTCAGGCCGAAGCAAAGGCTCGAAATGATGGGGCAAGGAACTCAGAATCTCCATACTTCAAGAAGGCGAAATGAACATCTGCTGGCCCTGGTTTCGTATTTTCTAGGCTGCCACTTTTGACGCATGATACATCAAGACACTCGCAAGGACACGCCAGTGAGCTTTGGTTCCATTTCGCGCGAGCCAATTCAATCACCCCAAGGTGGACGCACGCAATGCTCGGGATCAGCAACAGCAGGACGCGAAAGAAAGGTCAGAAACCTGTCGTTTCAGAAACGAAACAGACTCTGTCGTTGTCGGACACCATCAAGTAGTTTCGTTGGACCTTGGAACCGAATCCTCAAAGATTTTTGGTGTCCGCAGCGGTAGGTGAGTTTCGCTGTTCTTCTCAGCACTTCAGCTGCCATAGGCCTGACCTTGTGCGGACCCGGCTGGAGGAGAAAGCCAAGAGGCCCGTGGCGAAACATTTGACAAGGGTACAATCACATAATATGATGTCATACATCTAAACGCACATACGGATGTATCTAGATCTAAAATCATCGGCAATGATCTAGACACAGAGAATATATAGATATAAACATAAATATGAATATAAATGTATACATATATATATATATAATATGTACACACACACACACACTAGTATATATATATATATGTATGGAAAAAC
Organism: Symbiodinium sp. clade C Y103; assembly: GCA_003297045.1. Classification (NCBI taxonomy): domain Eukaryota; class Dinophyceae; order Suessiales; family Symbiodiniaceae; genus Cladocopium; species Cladocopium sp. clade C. The sequence goes on along the minus strand of BGPT01000432.1, from coordinate 282,166 downwards.
ATGCTTATTAATGGTGTGAGATACAGATTGACATTCCAGGTCATGCTTTGTACTTGCCTCCAGAAATAGATAAACATACCATGGCGATTTCAAGAGGCCTTCGAGTCTGAGGTACGAGGCCCTTGCTTCTGGTGCAGCCGGAACAGACAAGGCGCCAGAGTGTCACGGCAAGAAATGATGCTCTGCTAATGTCAAGTCCAAAAATTGGGATCCTTTTTGCCCTGGACACTGAATTTGGAGCCTTTTAGTATATTTTAAGCTCAGGTGTGCAACCAAAGGGTGCTTAGACCATGTGACATTTGTAGAGCCTTTCCAAACTGTTGGACCCCGTGCCAGGATGAGCCTCTTGTCGACTTCGACAGAAAGCGAGCACAGGGCTTGCTGCCACCAGCTAAGCAGGCGCGCTTCGTTCGGAGATTTTTCCCAAAGCTCCATGTACTTTTGCTGCAGATAGTTCATGGTTGTACACTTTCTTGCTACTAAGTGTCAAGTACTCGTGTTATCTCATATTATAGTAATGTTCACCGTCTATTCACAGAATTACAGTTTGCGATTTTCACCATCACCTCGAATCGAGATTAATCGGAACGAAAGGGGTTGTCGGGCAATTCGCTCTGAAAATTGTTGCTCAGGAGTTGGAGAACTCAGCACCAGTGCAGCAGGAGCATCATGAAGTCTGCATGAGTGTAATCGAGTGCATAGAACAGACACAGCTTCAGCTGTCTTGTGGTGAGGACACCAATGCTGGATCTACTGTTTGGGCTGCAAGATTCACAGTCTTTGAAGAGAGATACAGAGTGTCAGCACGTTTCAGTTGTCAAAGATCCTGGTTTTGATTTTCTTATTGGTGCCCTCGAAGACGCTTTCGGCTCAGTGGCAAGATTCATGGAATGGAATTTCTTGACAAAGCAGAGTGCGTAGAGCACCTTACAGTACTTTATTGGATTTCAATTCGTATAGATTGTGGGGTCGCATAAAGATGGACAGTAAACCAACAGCTTATTCCAAAGCACATGCGCTGGATGCGCTCACCATTGCAGTGCAGATCGACTATTCATCGGATATCTCGGTTTTCAAAGTGCGATGAAGGGAACTTGGCCTCGAAGCAAGAACCAGGATTGGGTACGGTCAAGAAGGGCTCTTCGCTGATTTTTGGCAGCCTTTGTCCTTGTCTCTGCGAACAAAAAATGTTGAAGTGGAGCGAACCTCAGAGAATGAGCAAGAAACATCTCAGTTTGGCAATTAGATTAACCAAAAAGGCCGCACGCGTTTCCATTTGCCCAATGCGCACTCCTCAATTATAGATGAAAGCGGAAAACGCCCAAAAGGCAGTGACAACATGGAAAAAAAAGATGTCACCAGTTTGAGATCGCCAAGGATTTATTCTTGAATTCGATGTTTTTTGTGCAGGAGCCTCCAATGCCAACTGCGAAGCAGACATCTGGTCCTCTGTGGGCATCGCCCAAGAAGCCAGTCCCCGTCCAGACGGAGTTCAGGCTCGATGCAGCTTCTGTTCGAAGAGTATAGTCACCAGCATAGTCTTTCCGTGGTTTGGATGCAAACAAGTCTCATAGACCAGGAAAACAGATAAGAAATGATGTTCAGGTTTTAAATGATGATCGGATAGTGACTCGGCCGCGATCTTTGGAGGACTCATTTCGGACACTGGCAGCATGGAAAGCTGGGAACCTCGGTCACCTACAGTAGCAATCCATGTGGGGTGCAGTGTCCCTGCCTGAGGTGCCTCCGCTTCCAACCCAGCCGCTTTGTCGGGCCGTGGGAGCGTGCCAATGACATGCGTCCAGCTACTTGTGGCAAGCAGCACAGACTGATGTACAAGATATGTCAACATATAAACATATGCCATGCAGTTGATCAAGGTATATGTTACAAAGGCCAGGAGTAGCAACGATGGCGTTTTTGCTTTGATATAGGAAGATAGGCATTGGCATATTTACAAGCTGCTTGATGCTGAACAAAACTTGTCATGTACGCGCTCTTCCTTTGTTTTGAAGTCAGTAAAACAGAAACATGCCTCCTCTAGCTGCTTTCTTCCCACAGGCCATGCCAAATGGGTTGGTTGCATTCAGGCTTTCTCCATGTTTCAAGAGTCATTTGAGTCATTGGGATGCATTTTCTGTGAAGCCGATTCTCCTAGCCTCGATTCCTACACTCTCTCACAGGAGGTCCTCCGTTTGGACATTTTTGTTGCAACTAAGATTACAGCAGACTATGGCTTGCTCTCGCGAAGTGGCAGTGCAGTAGCCACTGCAATCCATGGAGCTGGATGGCAGCAGCAGGTGGCTCCACTGTTTGACACCTTTTAGTCTTGAAGCTGAAAATCCGAGACACTTCAGAGCTCCCAAGTACTCGTTGGAGACAAGCCTCACTGAAAGTAGCAGTTGTGTCTTGATTCAAACAGCTGTGCTGCAGTGCTTCACATGTGGAGGGACTTAAGAGCTCGGACTCTACGTTTTCATCTCGACGGCCTTCCAAGGGCAGTTAGGCACCCAGACAGGTTACACTTTTCACAGGAAAGGAACAAAGGACTCTGACTGGGCGGACTAGGATGGCAGGAAGGACAAGAAGGAAAGACTCGGAAAGACTTTGTTTCCCAATTTTGGATTTTTTTGGAACATACACTTACACCCTCAGAGGACCCAGAGAGCCAGCATTGAATATCCTCAGTAGCTTCCACTAGAGGTCTGTTTTCTGATCGCAGATCTGAGGAGGACACAGAAAGTGATCTGTGGAGCATGTCACGCATGTCACGATTTATGATGGCATAGCTGGCATAGCTACAGGATGATGTCTTGGATCCTGCGGCGATGTACTGCACCAGCAGCGAACACTATGGGAAAGGCAGCCTTCCCTCCTGGGTGAACGATAAGAAGTGTGCCAAGCCGATGTCGCCTGAGGCGTCATTTGCAACTTGGTTTAGTTGAGCAACTGATGTTGGGAAAAAATGAGGGAGTTTTAGGGTAGCCCTTCCAGGGGAAGCGCGGGTCTGAAAGACTCTGCAAAGTGGAGAAGTTGAAAAAGCGAAGACTTACATACCAAGTACATCCAAGCGCACATTCACAACTACATCGTATGGAGTACTACAGTGATCTTCAGTAGGATTTTCAGCAGATTCTGAGGCAAGTAGCATGATCAAATGTGGCATTCCCTTTGATGCTTCCATCCGCTTCAACAAAGCTGGCGACCTGAGCGACGTCCTCTGAGTCGGTGAATCTGCACCCAAGGTGCGTCATCTCCGTTGAACGGCAACTCGTGGGGGGGGGACTTCACATGAACCCATTAAGTGGACCTGGGACCAATGATTGAACAAAGCGGGCTCAGTTTGTCTTCAAGAGTTACCTCCGGAAGAGACCAAAGCTGTAAGCTGCCACTAATTGGATTCTGTCATCCTGCATGTGTACTGTAAAAAATCATTGCTCAAGAGGGATTGCGTTCTCTTTTTAATGATGGAATTCAGTGGTGCTGCGTTTGAGTCTTTGTTTAGCCTCAGATTTGAAAGAGAACTGTTCAACAGGACCTTTTTCTTAGCTAATTTTAGATCCTGAATCTTGCAGGCCATGGGTCGGAAACTCTTACACATGTCGCACATGTCTCTCGTTTCCCTTTGAACCGTTTTTATTTGGTACCTGTGGCCTCAGCAAGTTGGAGCAGACAAAGTCTGCTGCTCCGAGTGGCAAGGTGAGCTGTTAGACTCTTAATGGATTCCTTTCATCATATCTGTCTCAATCCGTCTCTATTTATTTGTTGGCCCAGTCAAGTAGCATTTCTTCTCCGGCCTGGCTGGGCCCAACTTCGAGCCTTGAGACATGCCAAAATGGAGGGATTCAGCGTTTGCATCAACATTCCAAAGTTTGGAAAATCATGGAAAATCATGGAACATCATCCCTTTTCGTGGGATTTTCCATTGTAAACCGTCCGTTTTGTTTTTTTTTCGCCAATGATCCTGTAATCATTAGCTGTGGGCGGTTGGATTTCACCGAGGAATTTCCACCACCTCCATGCTTGCACAAGCCTGAGATCCTGCCACTCGTGCCCAAATCAAGAGTGAAGTAATTGCAGCGCTTGCTTCAAGACTTCATCGTACCATGGATACAATGTATTGGACAAAAAATTCTCGCATAATGGAATTCTGTTCTGATTCCGCACAAAAATTGCATATTGAACAGCTTTCAAGAATAATTGCGCACACTTCACAGAGCAAAAGAGTTCTGAACATGGGGTATAGCGGTATAGCTCCAAATGTCAATTTAGGGAACATGATGATCAACCAGTGTGTTTTGGGGTATCCTACTTTCAGAAAAACCTACTGAGGCCTCGTGTGCCCATGCAGCCCTTTGAAAAGCCGCAGCTGGGCAGCAGTTTGTTCACCATCCCAGCAGGGAGGACTCCCAACAGCGTCTGAAACAGCGTTGAAACAGAGGGAAAGCAAAGGCTGGTCACCTGGCAAGGAACTAGGAAAATCATGGAAAGTCGGAAATCTCTATGATTCTGTATGCCAGAAGTTGCATGCTCTCCCAATTATCTCCATGCCAGGCGCAGTACAGCAGAGGACCGACCTGCAATGGGAGACTTGTGGGCCTTCAGTTTCTTTGCTGCGACTGTGTTCCCATTTTGCCATTCTTGTTTGTAGCTCAAGGAAGCTTAGCATGAACTGCTTCAAGTCCTCTTTGCAGGATTTGGACCTACGTGAGCACAGCTGACCCGTATTCATGCAACACATTTTCGGGTGGCTGAATCTGAGTGGTTGGGTGCAAAATCAACCAACCTCGTTTTCAGCATTTTTTTCCAGTTTTGGAATCTTTTTATGTAAACAGCCCAGTCACCAAGTGGATCACCATGGATCACCACAGCATTTTGATCTGCCAGGCGGCTTACGGCAGAAACGGACCTGGCAAGAGACACACTTGGAAACAAGAAGCGTGCAGCGAGGGAGGCCTAGTGCTCATGTTTCACATGGCTGTGTCTGAAGAAGGGTAGATCCCCACTTCGCTGTATGGATGTATTTGTATAATATCATGTATGTATGTAATGTATTGCAATGTATTGTTTGGTCTGTATTGTATTGCATTGCAATGCAATAATTTGCAATGCAATGTAACGTAATAGAATGCAATGATATGTTATGGCATGGTATGGTACATATATATATATATATACATATATATATATATATATTTGTACACATGGATATGCATGATATGATGTATTTCTCATGCATCAGGACTGCCCATGTGCCAGGCCGTTCGCGGTCGCCTCGCTGCGTTGCGGGCTGCCCGCGAGGCCAGTGAGGCCTCAGGCACTGAGGCGGAGCGCTGGGAATTTTGGCGGATTTTCCCAGCTAGAAACCTCCATTTTTGATGGGGATTTTCGATGGCTATGTTAGTCACAACAAGAGGGTATGTCTATTTTATTTTCCTATTTGTTGGTTGAAAAGATGGTATTTTCAATGCCTTTCTTGGCAACTTCTCTACAGCTGCGTTCTTCTGGCAGACAGCCAGACCTGTCCCTGGTGAGGCAACCGGCATCTGAGCAGTGCAGCCTCGACTTGGGATGGCGCAGTGGACCTTCTGTCTCCTTGAACCTTGCCATACCTTGTTAGCAGACACTGCTGATTGCATCCACTGCAGATATCCTAAGATCTTCGCTGTCATGAGCCCTTCGGCTCAGATAGCTGTACAGCTGGAATGTTGACGTGATGCGTTCAAAGTCACATCTGGCCACCCACCGCGATGCAAAATCTAGTGCTGTTCGCACTCTGGCAATGCATATGGGGCTCCCCGGGTGCTCAGTGTTGGAACAAAATCTCAGATTGACCTTGAATCTTGATACCACTTGGCGCAATTAGTTCAGACAAGATGTCAGCTCCATGCAATCTCAAATCCAAGCAAGTGATCGGGCAGTGATCTGTTTGTTCCGGCCAGTCCGCTGCTTTCGGCAGTCTTTGGGCTACAACGCTGGGAATCCAAGAGAGATAATATGGAAACAGTGTTTTTTTCCGTTGCCTTTGTGGAAGATGAATGGGGCTTAAGGCTCAATGGCACAGCTTCGGGAAGCATTCGCAGTGTCGGTTCTGGAGGGATCCTTACTCTCAGCGTAGGGCGGCCCATCGTGGAATGGGATCAGAATTTCCTTCCATATGCCGAAATGTCTTTCCTCAACATTTCCTGACGATTTGCCAACACCTTCTTCTTCAATCATTTCATCCACGTTTTTTGTTTGCCTCTTTATCTTCAGGATGATTGCTGTAAGAAACTTGATTCAAAGTGGAGAGGGTTGCATTTTGTAGATTGTTGATGGTCTGCATTTTTTTTGCCATATGCGTCTCAACACTTGAAAACAATTTGTGATGGTGATGCATCATGTACACACATACTATTGGAAACAAACATACCATTAGAGACAAACATACTATTCGAAACACACATACTGTTCGAAGCACACATTCTTGGATTAGTAGCTACTATCACCAGTAGAATCTACTTCGCTCTATTTATATATCTTATCAAAATACGAAGGACGCAAGGGGGAGAGAAGAATGACTTACACCTCTTCTGAATGCTCGTTTGCACGGGGTGAGCGATTTGGGCGATTAAAGTTGAAATATTACGACCCCGGTAGCCCCACATGTACAGTCTACTTGTAGCTATGTTCATGCCTAGGTCGTAGTGGTTGTAGATTAGCTATTTGACCAANAGTTGAAATATTACGACCCCGGTAGCCCCACATGTACAGTCTACTTGTAGCTATGTTCATGCCTAGGTCGTAGTGGTTGTAGATTAGCTATTTGACCAAAACTCGAAGATGTTGTACAGTCATCCAATGTAATATAGCGCCACCCAACTAGAAGCGTTAGTTAGGTGTATAGCCATAGTGTAAATAGGAAGTGTCCCCCTTGTTCCCCTTCCAGGTCAGGGGTAACACAGTAGCCTATTGATCGCTACTTGGCTCAAGTGCTGCCGCAGAAAATAGGCAGCGCTTGCTGATTTTGATGTTGAGGAGTGACCCAGTGTTTACCCCCTGTTGGTCCCCTCTTTTCTCTNCTTGGCTCAAGTGCTGCCGCAGAAAATAGGCAGCGCTTGCTGATTTTGATGTTGAGGAGTGACCCAGTGTTTACCCCCTGTTGGTCCCCTCTTTTCTCTATTAATGGCTTTATTTGTCCATCTCTCTCTCTCTCTCTCTCTCTCTTCATGAAGTCCCATCAATCTTACCATACATATGCTGTTCTCTATGTGATACTGGGGACAAACAAATAGATGTTCCAAAGATTCAACCCATCAATCTCTAGAATGGAATTGAGCTTTCAGTCTTCTGATTGATTGACCCTGGGGCGTGGCAACGCACATGTCAAGTCAAGGCTTGCCAGCACTCGCGCAGAATTTGAGCAGACTGCAACAGCCTTGCTCACAAAGCTGGAGAAGGGCCTCCAAAGTGCACAAGAGGCGCAGACAGCGACAAGTACAGCAATGGGTTGTTCAGCACAGAGTTGTTGAGAAAGAACTGTTCGGCCTTGCCTCACCAGGCTTAAACAGTAAATAACTCTTGCACCCTGCCATTTCCCTCAGTAAATCTCTTGTTTCTCGCAACCTCTTCGCATCCTACGACATCCGAATCGATCCGGCGAGGCCAATCAAAGAGTTCAAGAAGCCATGGGCAACTATCGCCGTGCCTCCATCCAGGTGCTTTGTGGCATTAGCTGCATCAGTGGCATCGTTTCGTGGTTCTGGTGCCATCCATGTCTGAAGGAAATCAACACCAAATATATCCAAATATCATGGGTAACTGCTGGTTAATTGCTGGTGAACTGGTTAACCACTAAATTGAACTTAGCATTTCCTGGCTGCGGCTTTGTTTAGCCCAGCCACTTTTTTCTGTGGGAATCCTCCATTTCTCCAGGACCCAAAGGATCCAAGTCGATCATCTGGATGGTTTAGCCATGAGCACAAGGATCATCCTGATGGCTGGTTGCAAGAGCACCGGTGCCCACAGGGGGTTGGAGGTGGCGGCTGGAGATTGAAGACTTGGAATAGCTGGTGGAATTGGAATGTTTAGCGTTTTTCCATGTTTGTCCTCAGTGCTGTGGCTTGACCTGTTCGACCATAGCTGCCATAGTTCAAAAATAGCGGGCAATGATGCACGGGTCACACGACTATTTCTTGGAGCAAGCCAGAGTGAATGGAGCGACAAACCACAAAGCAATCAAGAGAAGGATGCACCTTTGCTTCCAGTATTGTTTTTTCCATTGCCGCATTCTGATTTGTTGGATCAAAGTCAGATTTGCCTCATCCTGCTCAATTCTCCACTAAGCACTGAAGAAACTCTGACCTCATGAAGCAAGAAAAAAACTGAAAAAGCAGATTCTGCCTAAATTGTCATTTTTGTGAAGTCAATCCTCGCCCCATGGATGCACCAGTGGTGGTAGTTGGCTTGGGTGGTGTTGGTAGCCACTGTGCTCATGCCTTGCTGCGTGCAGCTGGTGCTGGGGCAACTGCGCTACGGCACCTCCGCTTGGTGGATTTTGATCGCGTCTCGCTGTCCTCGCTAAACCGCCATGCGGTGGCACTGCGACGTGACGTACCTAGGTCGAGTGAAATGCGGATTTTTAAGTGAAGGTTAGTGAAGAGACCACCGATGTACCTTGGAGATTTCTGTCATAAAGTGCATCTCTGTCAGACTTCATGTGGATTTCTTTTCATTTGGCCACTGCACAACTGCACCACAACTGCACAATCCACATCCTACCGGTACCAGGTGGGCGTCCCAAAGGTCGCCTGTTGCGCCGAGCACTTCCGGGCCATTTCCCCAGCGCTGGTGGTGGACACCCGCGATGCCATGTTCACCGCAGAGGCGGCAGAGGAGCTGTTGCTGCGTGGTGCCACGGGGCAGGTGGAACGACCCAAGCTGGTGGTGGACTGACCCTTGGAAAGAAACTGAAGGATATCATCAATGTATACCAATATATAGCAATATATTTATATATATATATATAGTCTAGATAATACATAGAATATGTAGAATATATGATATAGTATGATGTATGTATATATACATAATACATATATATATATATATAGCAGCCACTAATGATCCCTTATTCCTAAGTACTCCTATGTTGGATATTCTGGAATTATTGGGCGATAAATAGATCCAACAATATTTAATCCCAATAAATGGAGGATACTCAGGGATAGACTTGAGTCCTTTTCAATTTTTGATGACTTCACCGTTTGTTTTTGAGTTCCTAGAAGACAAGCAGTGAGGCATAGATGATCTCAACACGAAGGCAGATCTCTTGGCTTTTTGCACTGAGCACAGCTTGCCAGTGGTCAGTGCGCTGGGCAGTGGTGCAAAAGATGATCCCACGAAGATTTGTATCGCACAAGGACTTCGCGACATTGACAATGACCCATTGGCCACGAAGCTGAGGAGAACGAAACTTGGAGATATGGACTGGAGCCAAATCTCTTTTGTTTACTGTTCCCAAAAGGTTCAGAGAGCTCTGCTACCGCTCAGTGATGAGCAGCGGAACAAACCAGATGAGTTTGGCAGTGTTGCAAACTTTCGCTTGCGAGTCATTCCAGTTCTTGGAACGCAACCTGCAGCTGCTGGAATGGCCATTGCAGCTCAAGTGTTGAATCGCATGGACAATTTGGAGGATTTCTGGCCACAGCCCACACCTGCCCCGCGCCGCAACCTGGTTGATAAACTCTTGGACAGTTTCAAGCGAAATGAGTTGAAAAACTCCGGCGGTCGCACTTGCCTGGTGGATGTGACGCCAGCAGAAGCAAGTTTCATGGTGCATGAAGTGTGGTTTGGACGCAGCGCCTTAAATCCCGAGCTTGATGCCTTTGCAGCCACTGGCATTCGATTCACCCTGACTCGGTGGGATGTTCGTCAACCAGCAACAGCAGAGAACCTCATTTTGGCCACAGTTGCAGAGGCAGAGAACCATCAGAAGCCAGAAGATGTAGATCCTGTGGTTCGAAACCGCATTGAGACTTCCTTGCTTTGGGCCAAACGTTGCTTGCTTCGACCATTGCAACTGGCAGAACTGGCAGCAGAGGCACCAATGTCTCTAGGCTCAAATGGCGAGCGCGAGGCTGTCAGCAGACCAGCTGCGCTCCCACCACGCAGACCGCGCAGAGCGTGGGATGATGAGGAAGCGGCTCTGGTTGCAGAGCAACTCTCACGAAGTTCATCTTTCTTGGGTGCTGGACATGAGAAGGTGCAGAAATCCTCCATTGTCATCGTTGGATTGGGTGCAGTTGGAAGTTCTGCAGCCATCTTGCTGGCAAGAGCTGGGGTTGGAAGGTTGCGATTGGTGGATGGAGCTGTTGTGCAGTCTACTGCAGACCATGCACTGGCAAAGGCGGCAGACCTTGGTCGACCCAAAGTTGACGTTTGCAAGGAGACATCTGGGTTCGTCTGGGTTCGTCTGGGTTCGTCTGGGTTCGTCTTAACATGGGGTATACCCCCGAAAACTGTAATTGTAAGGGCAAAACAGGATGCTTTAGCGTGAAATTCTGGGGTGCGCTATTTGAGACATTTGGGACCAACGTGAAACTACTGATAGAACTTTTTGGAGAGGGCACAATCTCGGCCGTGGGCAGGGAGAGGTTCAGTGCTGTTTTTGGTCGCAACCCAGGAGGTGATGCTAGCCGTGTTGCCACACCTTGACATTGACACCCTGCAAGAAGAGCTTCGGAATGGAAATGAAGAGACTCTTCTTGGAGTCGGAGACAACTTACCAGACCTCATCCTGGATTGCATGGGTGGCACAAAGGGCAAGGAAATTCTTGTGCGCTATGGTGTGCAGCAGAGACTTCTTGTAATTCATACGCATTTATATAGTTGTTTCCACGCTCAATGTATTAGGATTTCTAAAAACTAACGAAAGATGCTTCTGGCCCCTTTTTTCGATTTGGGCCATTTCTGTGTCTATGATCGTATTTTGTTTTGTTCCGTGATTCAGCAATTGCGACAATGAAGAACCCCAAATTGCATATGATGTGTATTTATTCTCAATAGTTTTCCCGTTGGACCCACCCATGCGTTTCTATTTCCTGGAAATTCTCCTGTTTCCCATTTTCCTATTGAAGCCGGGAATCACCTATTTACAAAAGATGAACTGCCCATTCATAGGGGATTTTTCATGGCGTTCCAAAGCATGTGTAGCATTTGTTCCCATTTGTTCCCATGTTTTCCCCTCCTGTAATTTAACCTTGGCCCGCTACAAATCATCGGGTTCGATGATGATCCCATATCTTCCCGTTAAAAGTCCGGATTTTCCATGAGTTTTCATTGCCAGGTGAAATCACCACTTACGGGCAACATATGTATCCCAACTTATGGTGGTTGCAATCCCATAGCTAAAGCAGTTAGAGCCATTTCTTTTTAAACTTAGCTGCACCACCAAGCAGAGGGTATCCAGCATTCTGAGACATACCCAAATACCACTGATTGTATATTATCTTCCTTTATATCCCTAGTCAGTATATCCCCAGTATATCCCCGGTATACTGCCAGTATGTCCCCAGCATATCTCCAATATACCCCCATTACACTATAGTTGGTTAGATTACCATTGTTTGTTGGTTGGATAAACCCATCATTGTTTGTAGTTTGATATCTATCCCATGTATCCCATCGTATCTTCGTATGGTTAGATCTTTCCCCAGTACATCCCATTCTATCGCCATTTTAATTGTCTAAATCCCTATGTGTTGGCAATATCCCCATTACATTTACATCCCCGTTATCCAGGATTTTCTGAAGACGAGTTTTTACTATTTTTCCCTTGGTCAATCCACCATTTGGGGAATCTACTACTGTAGGATATTTCTTTTTGGGACCCCTCAAGCGAATCCAAGTTATGGTTGGTTAAGAACTAACCCCTAAGATTAGAGTTGGTGAAATCAGCCATTGTTTCTTGGTTGGAGAACCCCATCTGTCATTGGTAGTGGTTGATATCCATTATAATCCAAGATTGACAGTTAATAACCAATAGTCAAGCAATATCTTCAGGGGATTGTTACCCTCCTGTAAACTAGCATACATGTGGAAAATCACCATTTTACCATTTTCTAAGGGTAAATCATCTTTATTTCTGAGCCATTTTCTACATCTATGTTAGCTTACCCCAGGACAACTGTTGTTAAGTACCATTAACGATTCAAATTAGACATGATTATCCAATGATTATGATGAAGTATGACTAACTATTGAGTTACTATTAACTATTGTTAAATTCGTTAACCAACATCCAATGGTTAAGATCCCCCAAGGAAGGTCCGTGTGATCTCTGTCTTCCCCACGGCGCAACGAAGCCCTGCGGATCCGTCGCGGCTGGTGGTGGCCCAGCTGAATGAAGTCTGGGCCTGTCCTGCAGCAGTGTCACTGAGGGGTCGACTGCACGTGGAGGATATGTGGGGTATAACATATAGATGTAATAAAAAGTTGTCTATGTACGTATTTAATACATAATCTACATGTATTATATATTGTCCATTATAACTTATATATATACATATTTAAACACATACAGATACAAACAAACTCCTTGAACCTTGAGTCAACTCGGCCCAGAGGATGCAATGCTTGGGGAGGTGGATGTGGTCCACTCGCAAGAGCCTGGCCTCTGGGCCAAGGCGCCTCGACCGCCTCGTGGAGTAGAACATCGACTTCAGTTGGGAGTGACCGCAGCTGCAACGGCCATCCTGCGTATCACTGGAGGGAAGGTCCCAGAACAGGCCGATCCATGTGGAATGAACTTCTGGAAGAAGCTACGAAACAGTTTGGAACGACAGGAACCAGGTCATGATCAATTGCCAGATCTTCATGCTATTGGATGTATTGCAGACTACATTTGGCGAGGCCGAAGTGGTCTCAGCTCAAGTATTGGTGCCAAACATTCGGACATGGCCATCACCCGTTGGGATCTTTCCAAGCCTCTGGACTTGGCCAATGTAGTGTTGATGACTTCAGAGGAAGCACAGCAGCATCGCGCAGCGGCTCAAAGTACAGGATCCCTGCCACAGGCTGTGCTCGATGCTCTTCAGGGCCAAAAGGATGACGCGGTGCTCCAAAAGTTTCGGCGGATTCACAAAATCTTACAGAAACTCAGGGAGCATCTGCAGGCCAGCTACACTGGTCTGTCGAGAGCTGTCAACGATCTACCTCCCAAGGTCGATGAAGGGCATGAAGTGCGAGCAGATGTAGATGGGCCTAGTTCCTCAAATACACCAAGCTCACCAAGCAGACCAAGTAGATGGGGCTTCGCAGGCTTAGTGGGTGAAACCAAATTGGTGGAGCTTCGATGTTTGTCCGCGACCAACTGCAAGATCTTTGGTAAAGCAGAGTTCATGAGCCCTGGTGGTTGCCAAAAGGATCGTGTGGCTCGGCAAATCATCGATGAAGCTGTGGCCTCTGGCGCCTTGTCCAAAGGTGGAACCATCGTTGAGGGCACATCTGGCAGCACAGGGATCTCACTCTGCTTGGCAGCTGCTGCCCTTGGATACCACGTTCATGTTGTCATGCCGGATGACCAAGCAGGAGAGAAAGCGGCGCTCCTGAAACGATTTGGTGCCACTGTTCAGATGGTGCGACCTGCCAGTATTTCAAGCCCTGAGCACTATGTGAATGTGGCTCGGAGACATGCTGAAAAGCTGAATTCCGAGTGTCCCAAGTCCGCACTCTTTGCGAATCAGTTTGAAAACTCGGCAAACTTCCGAGCTCACTACCAAACCACTGGACCAGAGCTTTGGCAGCAATGTGCTGAGTTGGATGCCTTCGTGATGAGTGCAGGAACTGGGGGCACTTTGGCAGGTGTGGGCAGGTTCTTGAAGGAAAAATCCTCAAGGATTCAGGTTGTTTTGGCAGATGTCCAGGGCTCATCTCTCTACTACAAAGTGGCCAAGGGTGTTCTCTATGCACCTGAACAGGAAGAGCGCTCCATCCGGCGACATCGGCAGGATACCATTGCAGAAGGTATCGGAAACGACCGCTTGACCGCCAATTTTGCCATGGGCTTGCAGGAACACAGCGGAAGTCCAGGCGTTGATTCTGCCGTGAGAGTCTCTGATCAGGAAGCCTTGGACATGGCACACCATTTGCTGCGCCACGAAGGTCTGTTTTTGGGAAGTTCTGCAGCAGTGAACTGCGTGGCTGCAGTAAAAGTGGCCAGGACTTTGGACCCAGGCAGTACTGTGACCACCATCCTTTGTGCTGCTTGCTTTGTTGAATTTTGGTTTAGTGCATGCTTTTTTTTGATGTTTTTGCCTCACAAGATGGAGTCACGTCATCGTGGTTTTACCGTTTTGCCTTTCTTTTGAGTTAGATTTTAGCCGTTTTACATTTCTTTTGGCCTAGAATTTACCAGACTCACTTCATAGTACCCACACTTGCCTTTGTCCCAAGGACAGTGGACAACGACATCTGACCAAGTTTTACAACCCGGCTGCATGGGAGGAATATGGCCTGAACCCGCCGGGTGAATATGCAGCAGATGATTTGTCATTTGTAAGCTGATGATAGCTGATCAATGGGATTTAGTGGGATTTCATGGGAGTTTTCATGGACTTTTTTATGGGATTCATGGGATTTAACCATCAACAATGGGGATGCTAATCCATCTACCTTCTGGTCAAACATGGCTTGCTGGAAAATTCCCATAATCCACCAGTTTGATTCGGATGAATTTCCCTGATATCCGCATGATTTGATGGGAGGTTCACGGTCCAGAAAATGGGAATGACTCAATGCTTTTCTTCAACTGGGGGACAGGCCAAAGTTGCGACCCCCTTTGAAGAGCTAGGAAGTGGTAGGCTGACACGCTGGTAAAATGCCACTGACCAGCCTGAAGGCTACGTCCGAAGTTCCGAGAAACTGGCGCGCAAGCGCGACACGGGGTTCATTTCGCGCAGCATTTTGCTCAAGATGCACAAAGGACATTCAATCATGAATTGTTCTTGAACGGCACTGTTTTATCACGTTGATAGCATAAATGCTTTACCGCCAGGGCAGAAACACTAATTGGAAGATACTAAGAGATCCCAAGCGTACAGATGGTAACCAGAAGCGGGGGCCTCCTGGCAAGCCCAAGATGAACGGAGTCACTTGTGAGCTCCTTATCTTTGTGCATTTCTGATAGACGGAGCATGAACTACTGTGTGCTTGTGGAAGCTGCGTTCAGAAAAGAATGGGTTGAAGACAGTTGCAGATTATAGGTTTGCCACTCCCTGGGTTTCCGAACATCAAAATATCCTATCCCAACAATCCCAACTATCTGTTTTGGGGCCCTATCTGCACGTCTTCTCTCTTGGAAATCGTTGGCTTGAGGTCCAGCACAACCTTGTGCCTTGCTCAGTGAACCACTGGCCATGTTGCATCTGCTGCATTATGCTCATGTGTAAAACAAACGAGACATGCACGTTCTTCATTTTTGATCATTTTTGTGCACACACACACACACACCAATATGTATACATGTTTTGCTGCGTACATTTGACGTTTTTTGCTCAAGAGCGGGGGATATTTCCAGAGCAAATAGAGATGTGTTCTTTTTTCAAGTGCAGTGCAGTACACCATAATTCTTCGGGATTGCACTTGGCAGCATCAGCAACACTGAAATTTGACTTCTGAAAAAACACACATAGATTGGCGCACGACCTTGGCTGCCCTGGCTGGCCTTTTCCGAAGTGGCAAGCTGCGACCTGGGCATCATGCCTGGTGTCACTTGGAAAGTCATTGGGCCTGGGTTGTCATCTGTTGTGATGCCAAGTTGGTTGCCAAGTTGGCTGCGAGCTCATTTGGTGGTGTCTGAAAACTTAGGGAAACACCTATGGTCTATGGAGTTTACTGTAGACATATTCCCTTCTTCAATAGCGATAAATTGGGGGTTTGGCTGATGGAAAGATGGAAACTTGACGAGGTTCCTGCCGCAGCCCGCACAGATGGTTTTTTGCACCTGATGCCTGAGCTTCCCAAGAAGCCCAGGCAGAACTGTTCTTGGGTTTGGGTTTTGCCATTGAAGCAGCGCATACCATGAGAGCACCTTTTGAACATGGGAACATCTGGCCCTGTACTCGTTGAGTAGAGCAGCTTTCAATGTTATTTTTTTTCAAGCTAATATCAAATATCGGCAAAATAGCAGTTCTACTAGATACCTACTAAATTTCTACACCGCGGTGTTGCTCTGAATCAGAATACACATTGAGAGTGTACATTGTGTGAAGAGATTTCTTGTGAACCTTCAAGTGGTGTTTCACGGGTTCTTTTCTTGGCAGGCGGAGCTGGTATGGCGCACCGCGTTTGGAACCAGTGGATGCCTCAGATTGTTCGACAGTACCGTCAGCAGTTGGATAGCCCAGGGGTTTGCGCAACCTGAGGGTCGCCAGTCCTTGCCGGCAAAGCCAAGGTGGGGTAGGGTGCTCTTGTGGCGATGCGTAGAAATGGGTCAAACATGAGACAGACTTCGATAAAAAGTGGATATATATATATATATATATGTATATATATATATACACACAATTAGGAGATGGTACACAAGTCTATTACACGAGCATGTTTTCTGAAAAAGGAATCCAGTGAAAACCATGGGGGTAGCTGCTTCAGCTTTGTTTTGCTTCTGAGCTGCTGAAGCCGCTTCGGCCAGGTTGGTTGAGACTCGGAAGTGTCTCCTCGACATCACAGCCATGAGCTGCACGATGCTCGCATCTGAGCCTTTGGATACCCAGGCAACGGCCTGGGTGGGATGTCATGGGCTCCCCAAGCCGCTTGTATCCCATGGAAATCATTATCAATCATTACACATCCACAATAAGATATAAACAATAGTAGCAAAAATAGGGATAGGAATAGTAATGATAATAGTAACAATGGTAATAATAAGAACAGCAATAATAATAATAATGATAATAAGAATAACAATAATGTTAATAAACATATTGATAATAATAGTAGTGGTAATAGTAATAGTAATAGTAATAGTAATAGTAATAGTAATAGTAATAGTAATAGTAATAGTAATAGTAATAGTAATAGGAATAGTAATAGTAATAGTGAAAACAATAATAGTGGCAATATGTGCAGGAGCCATGCCACCCCACGTGTCTGTGTGCAAATAGAAGCTATGGATCAGTGAAAGACACTTCAGCTTGTTGCAGGACTACCTGGTAGTACCGTTACCCTCCGGTAAACTATCATAGCTATTGAAAATGGCCCATTTGAAGCTGATAAACCTATTAAGAATATTAAGAGTGGTGATTTTCCATGGTTGTCTTGGTTTACCAGAGTTACCAGAGGGTATGCAACTAAGTTCTCAGCCATTGTTTTCTTGATTGCTATTGTTGAGACGTCACTGCCGGCCAGTCAACTGATGCATTTCTGGCACAGACAGCGCGGACAAGTGTTGCTTGGCAACAGTCTTGCACACCAGGGCATTCATAGGCCCTTCGTGTATCTGGAAAGGGATGCGCCTTCCATCGTGAAACATAGACTTAGTTTGTTTGGTTCCAATTGATTGAACGGATCCAATGACAAGGAAGTACACTCCATACTGTATCTTTTTGTAGCCCTGCAGAAACTGCCGTCTGCAGACTACAGGTCCTGGAGCTTCGAGAGAAGCGCTTGACACTGAAGAAGCGTCTTGGAAGATTTAGGATACAAGAACTGCAATCTCCATCACAAAGTAGAGTGAGGGTGTTCATCTACAACACCAAGGGAAGATCTACGAAACTATCTATGAAACTATCTATGCATCAAGCTCATTATTGGCTCCACAAAGTTACGAGACAAACATCTGAGAGCCCAGGGCAGCCAGCAAGAAGCATTTGCCGAAGATGGAGTCAGGCTCGAAGGTTGTGTGATATATGCTCCATGGTTTGATCTAAAATGGAGGGTGGGATCACATATCATGGAGCGATCTTTGTGAAGAATGGGACGAAAATCGATAAATCCTTGGCCCAGCAGGTGATGGTGGCACAGTGCAGAGGTACTTGTACAGATCTAGGCTTCATGAGTGCTGGCGTTAGAATCGGGTCTGCAGTGAAAACTTGACCGTGGTTGGGTCTGGCCAAAGGCCCTCTCTTCCCGGTGAAGTGGACAGTTTTACTCGTGTCACGAGGGCATCCCAAGTGAAGCGGACAGCAGCTCAAACCTCTTTGCAGAGCTCTGGAGATTGAAGAAATGACATAGTTGTTAGATGTTGTTTGCTTCAGTTTTGTTGGTTCCGATCTTTTCAAGCAAACATCGTGCATTGCGGACTCAACTTAGACTACTAGCAAAGAAGTTAGCTGCTTGGAAGTTGCACCTTAAAGGTGGGACTTCCACAACTTCCACAACTTCCACACTCTGTTCTTTCGGATGCTAGATGGAATGGACTCTGTGTGCTTCGCAGAGAATAGTGCAAAAAAAAACCGTGGACGCATCGCAGGGATCTGAGCCTTGTTTGAGATCTCTTAATCCCATTTCATGCCCTGATCAGACAGGCACTCAGTGAACAGCTGCAGGTCCAAACACCAGGATCAAACTGTAATCTTGCATTTGTCAATTTGCCGCAAACACCTGGAATTTTGTCATCCCAAAAAAGCACCAAAGTAACAAGTGCTTTGCTTGGTGACTGGATGCGTGGAACAGACTAACGCCTCCAAAATGTGCCTTTGATCCACCAACGCGTAAGGTGCTTCAAGACTGCGACGAGGCAATGGTCTCTGCTTGTGGCATGTTGGAAACCACTTGATGCTCCAACACGATTTACAAAGTATATAACTTTTGATTCTTTTTGCATTTTTAAAGATGCAATATTTCAGCAAGGAGTCTTGTTGAATTTGGGTTGACTCCCTCAATGTGCGTAGAGACTGACGATGATGTGCAAAGCACTCAGCTTAAGAGTGTGTCTAGTGCGCAAGTCCTAGAAGTGTGGCCTTCTAGCGCTTCTGCATCCTGTAGGGAAAAGCGAAAGTAAAAGGATAGGTAGAGAGCCTCAGAATCATCAGTCACAGCGACATGATTCACGGCTGAAAACGGTCTTAGCCGCTGAACTCTGCGGGCCCCGGCTCAAGCATCGATTTGTGACCTTGTGCAATGTTTGGGGGTGCCACGGGGCGGACCAGCACTGAGATTGTTTACATTCAAAATTGAGCCACTCAACAAACAATGCCAATGCCAATTGTGAAACATCCAACGCCGCAACGCACACATCGATTTACGAATTGCTTCCTGGACCTGCTTCGGAACTGGGGAACCATGTCTTCGGAGGCGCCCCGAACTGGCCACAGGAAACTGCGCAGGGTGGATGCGAACAAAGGACCCTTCAAGGTCGCAAACGTGTTCAGAGGGCAGTTAAAACAGAACAACCAAAGTCTGAGATGTTTGAACAGAACAAACAGAACAAACAGAACATTGGAGATGCTTTGATCACGTCCTCCACCTGTTTTTTGACAGGCAGTTTCAAAGCGCCAGGCGCTTGAGGCTCTCGGATTCTCATTTCGGTTTACCTCATTTGCTCGTAAAGAGCATGAGTCAAAACATGGATACATCATGATACATCAGCCATTGAATGTATCCGTAGCACTATGTGGAATTTATTTGTATTTTATGTTAGAGTTCGAATCCAGGAATTTGAGGCAGTTTGGAAGGTAAATTCCTTCTACGAGATTTGTGGTGCATCTCTGTTGGGTGCCAGTTGTCGACCCAGCTACGGTCCACCCTAACAGGTGCTGCAATCAGCACAAGAAGGTCTCTCTGTAAAGGCAGTGTTGGAACTGCAGAAAATGGAGCAGGCCCACTGGCCGGGCAAAAGACTTTGAGTTGTTAGATTAAATGACATGGTTAGGATGGTCAATGGTCAATGGGTGGACGATTCTCTTTTGTCTCATGCTGTTTTCACGGAAGCCATCAATTTGCGATGCCCAGATAATATGGAAAACTCTGCAGGGGTATTTGTGAAGGCTCATTTTCATGCGGCCAGATGACTTCATTCATACAATCGCAAGAGGCTTTTGAAACATGTCAGGTATGCAGCTCAGCATGTCCCGTTTCGGTCAGGTCTCACCCTCCATGAAAGCTGCAGTTGCGGCCGTCCTTGCCCTCAGTTTGTGCAAACAGTTCAAGTGAAAGCAACAACTGAAACAGAAGCTTGAGCTCCAGTAGATGTTGCTATCTCGAAGACATTTGAAGTCCAATAGTTTCAGAAAGTATAGCCACCATACATAGTATGTATGTATATATATATATATAACATAGATTAACATAGCACATACTTATGTGACTGTATATAATATAACATTTGAAAGCATTGACACTGTTGCATTCCCGCACTGAAGGCCATTTGCATGGTCTCTGGCCACTATGAGTCAGCAATACAGGAGCGGAGTTGCGAGGGCAGCTTTGACACTTTCTTACACTTTTTTCTTAGTTTTTAGCCATTGGATCATCTTGGATTTACCCATGATCATTCATGAATCATCCATCAACCATCTATGAATCATCTATGAATCATCCCTTCACCATCCTCATCCATTCACCATCCATCCGTGGCTGCGCCAGGTGGAGCCACTGAGCTTGAGCAGAGCTGCTTGGCCCGAGCTCAGGGCCTTGGTGGTGAAACCTGGCAGGGAGCCACAGCTGATGGTTTCTCGAGGAGCTTTTGATGACCTTTGTGGAGCAACAAAAACAGCATGTAGTAGTAGGATCTTTTGACATCAATATCATCTATCCATCTATCTATCTATCTATCTATCGATCTATCTACAAATCGATGTAAACAATGTATATATATATATATAAATAGACCTGTAATTATCATATGTATTACATAATGTATATGGTTGACATTGGTATCATGGGGTGTGACACCCAAAACTATGGATGGACGCTGCACGAACCATGCATTGCGCTTTGCAAAGGCCAAGTAATCAGTGCCCTCCGAAACTTCTCCTTCGCAGTCGGGGTGCTGAGCGCCGGGTGAAAATTTCAACCGCATAGCGAGAGACAATGCGGGTAGCCTAGACGAGCTGTCGAGGTGGATGGCGGCAATGTACCTGCAAGGGTTGCCTGCAACCTAGAGCGGATGAGGACTACTGCGCAGCTACTGCTGGTGATTGTGTGTGAATAGTTGAAGACTGCAAGTGGTAAAAAATGGCAAATGATTGTGACTGCGATTTCCCAAGGTGCAGCTGTCCAAAGAGTGCTACGAGGCCAGCGAAGGCAGTCCAGCGCCAGAGGAGCCGTTCAGTGGGGACTCGGAGGACTGTGGACATATCGCACCACGTGTGCAAATTCGTTCGAAAGACTCATAGGTCGTAGGTGTCCCAAACGAATGGGGCACTTCTTTCAGGCCCTCAACTATGGTTGTTAGGGAATATTAGAAGTAGGTCAGCAAGCCAAAGGTTCGATTCTCAACGTCTTGTTTCGTTTGCTTGACTGGCACTCCCACCCACCACAACTTTTGATACAGTTTCTCAGAGCCGTTGATGTGTATGCCATACTGATAGCCATTAGTGGATGGAGGGATGACGTTTACATGTTAGATGCTTTGTTCATACATTCTTCGCTATGTCATGTGAGTCTCAGACAGAACCTGCTTTAAAGAATCATGTTTTATGGTGAAGATGTTTCTGTGATTGATAGTCTTCACCGACCTTTGAAATTGCACTCTTCACAACATGAACGGTGCAACATGCACTCATATCCCAGTTGTGCCTGCGACGCGGCCACGGGACGCTAATGTTCATGGGGCATCATGGGGCTCTCCGCCTCGCAGCAAGAACATGCCGAAGAGTCAGGCCGATCAATTGGGGGTTATAATGTGGAAAACCCAGTGGTAAGAATGGTGCTTTTATGGTTAATAATGGTTAATAGTGGTTAATACCTGGCAATAATGGGGGTTATAATGTGGTAGAACCAAGGCCGAAGTCACTATCCCCAGTTGGGGTTTATGAAATTGGGATAGCCCTAGAATTTCTTGGGACGGTTTTCTCAACGACACCCAGTCATGGTTGGTTTATGGGATGGTTTACTATTTGGTCTACCACATTTGTGACAATGGGAGCTGTTCATGCTTGCAGATTAATCTTTCCATTTTCTCACTCCGACACTTGTGACAGCCTCTTGAACATTGCTGTGGAATGATTTGAAACCCAAGCTACTCTGTGCCACTAGGATATCGAGAAGCAGGTTGTTGGTACCAGTTGTAATCTGTTTCCATCCACCATGTGACATTTTGTTTAAAGATTTTATCTTGATCCTGGATGTCTTGGCTCTGACAGGCCTTGCTGTGGGCATTCCAGTTCGTTATTTTCTACTGGGCGATGACCAGCAAGCTCAGCGCAAGCTTGTACTAGCCAAGCAGAGGCCAGCAGATTTTAGCGATGGGACAGAATTGAACGGTCTGTGCATAGCTGTAAAGAGCTGACATTCTTGCGACCATTCTTGGATTTGGGTTGGAGTCCAAGTGGCATCGTCTGGGTTTGTTTCAAAAATAACGGGAGAACACCACTCCACTGGTTCATTATCATGTTCGCTGCTGCTTTACAGCCATAGCCAAGGATGATTCCCCCATTCTCACACACACGAGGCTATATTCCATTGTATTCCCATTGTTTCTTGGTTGAATCTCCATTTTTGTTGGTTAAATCCCACGTATCTACTTTTTTGCATTCTTCATATTGCCGTTCCTTCAGTTCATTGCCGTTCCCTCACCAGGTGTATCGCAGATACAGTGGCGCGACTCTCTGGAAGCTTTGGGGACGATCTGCTGCAGAAGTTGCAGAAAGTGACACCAGTGCTTGTCACTGGTAGCTGTGGGTGGCTTGGAGATGAGAGATTTCAGGCATTCAGGGGCAGTATACACATATAACATATATATATACACATACATATTACTTTACCTTGCCTCACCTTATCTTGCCCAACGCGACGTAACGTAACATTAACATTACTCTATATAACCTACATAGGTGTATATATAGGCTCGTACCCAGCCTTGGAACTACCTACAATGATCATGGGGTGGGGTGGGGTGGGGTGGGATGTTAACGTTCATTTGAACTTGCAGAAGAAGTTGATGCTACGGATGTTAACGTTCCTTGAACTTGCTGAAGCAGTTGATGCTNGGTGGGGTGGGGTGGGATGTTAACGTTCATTTGAACTTGCAGAAGAAGTTGATGCTACGGATGTTAACGTTCCTTGAACTTGCTGAAGCAGTTGATGCTCCGCACACGCGGGGGGTGGGGTGGGGTGGGATGTTAACGTTCCTTGAACTTGCAGAACAGAAGAAGATGATGATGATGATGATGATGAAGATGAAGATGAAGATGAAGATGATGATGGTGTATGATGGTGTTGATTCTGAGTTTTAAGGCGCTGTTTTAAAGCACACGGAATCAGTAGTTTAAACCAAGCTAATTCTTGTTCCGGTAGTTCCAAGGCCGGGTACGAGGCTATATATACATGCATCCATGTATGCACGCATGCATGCGAATGTCTGCCATGTGCTGTACATGTAAATGTAAATGTACATGTAAATTGTACCTTTTATATGTAAATTGTACATGTACATGTACATGTAGTTGTAAAGGCAATGTAACGCACTGTACTACACTGTACTGTAGTGTAATGTCATGCAACGTAATGTAATGCAATGTCATGTCATGTCGTGGCATTGTATATGTATGTATATATATATATGTTGATATGTACATACATACTAATTTTCTATTTCTGTGGGGTTGTGTCATATTATATGCATCAAAATTGCTGCTCTCAGGTACCTTGGAGAAGCCTTGCTCATTTTGCTGCGTGCAGTGGGTTTGCGGGCGCAGGGGCTCGACCTCGTGCCGACTTCAGATCCTGGGAGCATCGCTGGAGATGTCTCTGCAGAAGAAGCGGTTCAGCGCGCAGCTGAGGGGTGCAGACCTTCGTCCATGGTTGAAGAATAACCTATCCCTTTAGTCATCCATTGGGGGGTTTTGGGAACTATAAACAATTCGTAACATTTTGTCCAAATCTGATTTAACCAATCATGGCTGGGGGCTAGAAATCATCCCTTAAATAGGGATATACCGTAATAAGAAAGCCGGACTGAGGATGGTTTACTGGGTTTACCACACTACAACTTTTGAGGTTCTCCCACAAATGAAGACGCCAAGAGTAGTTTTTGGGTCCGCTGGTCACTCAAGGATCCATCATCCACACTGCAGCTTTGCATGCGCCGAACTTGGACTTCTACACAGAGGCCAAGATTCAGAAAGGGGCAGCATGACAGAATACCAGATGTATGTCCAAAAATTGGAAGCCCCGGAAGCCCAAAAGGATTGTTTGCATGTTTGGTGACATCACAGTTCCAGATTCTTGGAGATCCAGAAGGCTGAAGCATGACTGAGCTTTGATCACCAGCAGTTTTGCGCATAGTCCAGGCGGATTTCAGACGTATCAACTTGGAGGGAACTCGCCATGTGCTGAACACTGCAAGCGAGATGGGCATGGTCGGCGTGGTTTTCTCTTCTACCACTTCCTTGATGAACACTCTAAAGGTGAAGGAACAGACAAGGCCTGGTAGGTGTTGGCCAGATGAGCAGTGGCTGCCTTCGTATAAGGGGTTACACTATCCCATATTTTTGTTTGGGATTATATCATAATCCACTATGGACATTACACCAGTATAAAAGATCTGGAGATATTGGAGTCACTTTGGTGTTGAACATCAGGGTGGGGGGTGTGACAACTTGTATGTCAACTTGCAGGTCGGCTATGATGGTCTTGAGGGCCACGGAGGACTATGGCACCCCACGCAACATCTATGGAGTGACCAAAAAGCTGGCGGAGGAATACTGCAAAGACGCTAGCTGCAGGGTGGCAATTCTAAGATTGAGCCGCTTCTTTGCCGAGGACGGTCTGAAAGTATCTGGATACCCACAACAATTCCCTTGGTATCTATATTATACTTAGTGAGTTTCCAATTTGGCAGTGTTCTGCTTCTGTGACCCACAACAAGTAGAATTATTGTGTTTGGCTCCAGGTGGCCACAAACTAGACTGCGAAGGTTTTCGAGCATCGGGGCATCAGGTAAGGTGTTGCATCGTTATCGGTAGGACGCCTATGACACTTCTGTGGACCCTTCTCAGCGCAGCTCACAGCTGACAAACGGAAACGTGAAGGCCAATGAACTGCTCTGCGGCACGCGAGCATCATTGGAGGACATGATTATGGCCCATCTTCTTTCACTGGTGAAGATTGGGGAGTGTGAAAGTACGCACACTCTTGGTCCTCTGATTGTTTCTGCTCCGTCGCCACTTTTAGAGAAGAATCTGTGCAGCGAAGCGAAACTACTTTGCAGCGATGAAGCGAAGCGTATGTACGAAGCCTTGGGCTGGACATTCCCGCATCTGGGAAGAGTATTGGATTCGAGACACACATGGCAAAGTCTCGACTGGCAGCCGAAATGGAGCTTTGAACAGCTCGTGCAGGACTTTGAGAGCGGTGCCAATCTGGATCTCATCCGCAAAGGGTCCTACTAGTCCATACAACTACACGATTGCGACTCTCAAGCGATGTAATGCGCAAGGGTGCCAAAAAGACAGAGCTCTCTCTCTCTCTCTCTCCCTCTCGCTTAAACAACCCCAGCATGATCCCGTAAAACTTCACAATTTTCCGCTCATTCTTGACCGCCAGGAGCTAAGCCTTGTGGGCACCCAAGGATGTGCATTTTTTAAAGTCGTTGCAGTAGATTTGCCATGCAGAAACTGTGAGGCCAAAGCCTTCCAGTCCTGGGTGCAAGCTGCTTGGAACTACTGGGAGGTGCCAATACTTAGCTACTGCGGATCTTTTTTGCTTCGTTGATTGCTCGGAGCTTTGGCTTACGATCAGAACGATCCCTCCAAACATCTTCAAACTTAAAGTGAAGGAAGTGAACGTCTGGACACTTGCCGCATCATGCACTTGGAGCTGAGCCAAATCTCCCATGTTGGTTGTTTCACAGTTTTCAGTACACGCCATACCCTGCCCCAAAGGTAACATAAGCTGCCTCGATTCCGAGGTGGTTGGAGCAAAGCGAGCGCAGGATGCTGCGGCAAAGGCCGGTCCAACATTGAAAGTGTGAGTTTCTTTTATTGGGTCCAACCGGTATCTCAAGGGGAAATGTATCGGTTGATCCTTGAACATATGCAGTGGTTTGGAGGGTTATGAAAATTATGTGGATTGAGCTCAGTTGCTGTGCTTTCGATTCTCGATGGTCCTGAGAAGTGCGAACACAGTCATATACATCCAATGTCGGCGAATCATTGAATCTTGACATATCTCCAATTTACTATCCTCAGAATATGCCCATAATCCAGATGAAACCAACCAATACTTGGTGCAAATGCGACATCAGAGTTTTAGTCTACACAGCTTCAACTGCTTTTGCAAAGTGCAGGCCGAAGCAAAGCCAGAAGAAAGGACCGAAAGCACTGGAATCGTACGTCCTTTTCCCCGAGACCCAAAAGATTTTGATTCCTGTATCGCCGCCAAAGGGATATTATTAGGATATGAATGGGATACAATTGATCGGGATATATGATATAATAGGGAAATATTGCCCATGGTGCCAGAGTGGCAAGGCATTTTCAGGGTTCACGTGGCATGCCAGGTCTGATAATCTGAGGCAAACTTGGCTGGATCGCTCATTTGAAATTGAACATGGAACCCAAAGGAGGGAATTTGGACTCTGAAATGTCATGAAAAGTCTTGGCCCCATCCAATTTGACTTTGTGAGCTTCTCGTCTAATTTCAAGGTCCAGAGTCTATTAGAGTCTATGAAAAGAAATCTGTGTCCAGGATCGGAACCCGTTCTACCAGGACAGGAAATACAGGGATGCTGGGTGCAACTGGGTTTCCACCTTGTGTGCCTGATGGAAGCATGTTCCAAGGTTTTGTCCCAGCACTTTTTGCCTGCTCACCCGACGCGTCGGCTCAAGAGTGGCGCTGTGGATCTGGGAAGTCCCAAGCCAAGAGCAAGCCTTCAAAAAAAGATCAAAATAGCATCAAAACAGGAAAGGACACTTTCAAGGTGAACAAAGAGGGACAAAAGCATGAAAAATCGATTCTCAAGACTTACCGACATGTTTCACTGCCTGGGTTGTGTGGCCTCTAAGATTCTCCGAAGCTCAGTAGCCCAGCCCAATGCTCGCAGGCATCACTGGTACAAAGCTTGCCGTGTCCAAGTAAAGGACATGCCAGTAAAGGTACCACACAGGATTTCCAATATAAAGAAACGAAACAGGGAAAAGAATGCTTTCCATCTATATATCTTACATGCTGTAGCTCTTGTCTTCTGGGCTCCCGACTCTTCCTGCAGGTATTGCAGGGCTGGTGGTAGCTGCACTTAGTGGGTGGCTGGTATGGTGACCCTCTTGGTCAAAGCATTCTGCTACGTCAAAACAGATGTTTTTGAGTCAGATCTCGCGTCGATGCGGCCACCAGGTATGTTTTAGTCCTGCAGAAAGTCGCTTCTTCCAATCTGTTGGGGACTCAGCGACATCATTGTGGGTGAATCTTAGTTTGACCATCTGACAGGCCATGGGGTCCAAAGTGGCTAGCAGTGGCAGTCCCAAGCTCAGTAAAGACCTCACGTTCCAAGTGGTCAATGGATTTCAAAATCAAGAGCATCTCCAAATTTCCTTCTTCTCTGGGTTGATCGGCTTGCTCGACTGCGTTGTCACCATTGTTTTGCTGTCCTAAACTCTTCCCTCATTGGCTGCCAGATGTTGATTCCACCAGATAGGACATGAGCTGCTTTTTGCACCAGGTATCAGGTGCCATTTTCCGCTTCGGGCATCCTGGCTGAAGTTATGGCTCCATGACCATGAGATCTCACCTCCCCCCATCCTCAAAGGCTTAACTACTGCGGACCTTCTTGGAACTTCTGATCCCTTTTGCTTCGACCCTTCATACTAAAGGCATGTGAAACACTCTCTCAGTCCGATATGCCGATACCTGAAAAGTCCACATAGACCTAGCATGATGCATGACCATCCACAGAAGACACATGGCATTTCCATTCAAATTATCTTTTTATCTAGCAAAGTTCCATTCCAACTCAATGT
Organism: Symbiodinium sp. clade C Y103; assembly: GCA_003297045.1. Taxonomy (NCBI): domain Eukaryota; class Dinophyceae; order Suessiales; family Symbiodiniaceae; genus Cladocopium; species Cladocopium sp. clade C. Next base: position 254,069 of record BGPT01000432.1, on the reverse strand, counting down.
TTCCGCGACTTTGCAGTCAAGTTGGCTGGTCTCGACCTCCTGCACATGGAGGGAAATAGATCTTGGCCAGGGTTGGGTCGAACCTCTTGCAGCTTTTTCTATTTGACGCTGATCATTTTCAGCAAGACTTGTGGCTCATCTCCTCCAAATTCAGAGGTGCTTCGCAAACTGGAGACTGTAGAGGTGGTTCGCATTCCCAGGGTGCCGTCCTTTTTCAATTCCTCCTGGGTCTCCCCAGTTCCCAACCGCACTGCGATCTCAAGTCCTTTTGGACCACGCTGGAAGATCAGTAGCAATCGCCTTGACTTTCACCGGGGCATCGATTACTTCGATGCTGATGATACTGAGCTTTATGCCATTGCGGACGGTGTGGTTTTTGACCACAGGGATTTTGTAGATGGTGGTACAACGACAATCATTGAACATCAACTCCACAATCCCACGGCTGCCATGTTCCACGACCGCCAGATCAACAAAGTCTTTGCATACTACAATCATTTGCTGAGAAGGTCTACATCTGTTGGGCAAGTTGTGAAGAAGGGGCAGGTGATTGGTACCATGGGTCAAACTGGAACAACTACATTCACTCACCTTCACTTCACAACAAGACTGGTGGGCTACTGTACCCTACAGTACCAGGTGGAGAAGAATCGAGAACCAACGCCATCCTCAGAATGTGCCACTGGCTTTGATCCTGCTGTGCATCCCTACCTTTTCGTTGGAGCAGACCCTCGTGTGGGTTTGAAAGAACTCTTCGAAATCCGTCCGAAGAATGAGACTTTTGCCTTTGCGGTGCGGTATAATACGACTCGGGGCCATTTGGACCTAGACGTGATTGAGACGAATCTTGGCACGGTGTCCTTCAACACCAGAGAAGGGATCTGGGGGAAGGACAGCATTGAAGGCTTGGATGATTTGGAGAACATCACCAGCTGGATGGCCCTATATCCAGGAATATTTCGCTCTACTTCAGACCTGATATACTATGAAATGCACTTCTTCAGGAAGCCTGCCTTTGTGGAAGTGTTGGATATCTATGGAGAAGGCATCCGGTGGAATGAAAATGAGCTTCAGTCATCAACGGTGTCTACATCAATTGAAACAACGTCCCAAGCAACTACAGAAGCTTCAAATGTTCCAGGAGCTTCAAGTGCAGCTGCTTCAAGTGTTTTTGAAATTCTGAAAACCATCCAATTGTACATACTCGTCTCCTTCTTGGAATGATTTTCTGAACTTGGCCTGGTGTTACAAAGCCGATGACAGCAGGTCCCCAGATAATGAGATCCAGGGCCAAAGTGCCCAGAGAATCACACCGGCCTTCACTTTCCAACCGTTGTGAATGCGAAAAAGTCTGCGGCTTCAGGCGCCGCTCAGCACTTCTTTTGGCCTCATGGAGTCAGGTGGGTTTCATGGGTCTCAGATGGGTTCTTGTTTGGCATTGAGCCTGGGTTCGCCTCGGCCGAGGCAATGGTACCTCAGATATTCCGACAATGCTGGGCACTTGGGCGACAGAACGCGCCGATGGATCCAGTGCCTTCAGCAACGCACGTTGCACTCAGTTGGCGGAGCATGCTGCCGCTGGCTATTGGAAGGATGGCCAGCAGTATGTGTGAAGCATAGCGCATAGCGGCAGAATCCAGAAATGCTCAAGAGTTGCTTTAAAGGGAACATCTGCAGGAAAGCCATTATCTTTACCGGGGAGAAACCATGGCCTGGAAAGAAAACTTTGGTCTACTGGGAAAAAAAACTATGATCTACTGCAGCAACAGATGTCTTCCCGCAGATTTTCCCACTAGAACCTAGCCATTGACTCAAGGTTTATATAAAAGCTAGGGGATGGGAGACGGAACTTGTCAGGTGATGGCTTGGCATCCGCATGGTGCCTTTGCTATTTCTGCACTTTGCTTCACATCACACTACTGGGCGATGAGTCTCAGATGGCTGGAGGGAATTTTCATGGGACATATGATAATGGTGAAAATTGATGAAATAATGTGAAACATAATGATGAACCATGAAATTTCGGGGGTACCCTATTTTGTGTGGAAGATAGCTATAACATGTCATGAAATAGCGCTTTTGATGGGAAAGAGCATAGCAATTTCGATGGGAAATCTATTGAAATTGATGACAGATAATGATTCTTTAACCATCAAATCTTGGGTGGAACATACCCATAAAATACATCAAAAAATAGCAATGCTGATGAAAAAATATGATGAGCTATGATTCCCCAAGCAGTGTGTCCACACTATGGGGTTCTTACAGCAAGTGTTAAAAGTCGGGTTTGATTGAAGGATCTCATTCGCAGCTGGGAGTTTTCCGTTGACAGTCTCGCACAAAAATTATCTCCTAGATTTCGATGTTCGTTATGTTGACTGCGCAAGTTCGAGCAAAAGTGTGGTAGCACTTTTCTCACATAGGAAGGTCTACTTTTATCAGCGCGGTGTCCATCTTTGCAGCTATGTACGTTCTTCGCGGGACATCGAAAGCTTACCTTTTCATCCGCGTGGCAGGTGCAGTACTTTGTGCAAGTTGCAAAAATGTTGGCAGGCCTGGGTGGAAATGAGAAGTGCCACTGGAGGTCGTTTCTTGTGGCAGGCGCAGGATTTGGTGAACTTTCTTGATGTTTTGATAGCCTTGAAACGCTCGTTTTGCGAGACTGTCCGTACTTTTGATTTCGTGCTTGGTGATCATTCTGTGCGGCAGGTGCAGTACTTCTGATGCCTCAGGCTCCTTTTTGGTGGCAGGTGCAGTACTTTAGAGACCTCGACGAAAAAGTGCTGATACCAGGGTAAAACATAGTTTTTCAAGTTTTCAATTTAAACCAATCTATATATTTTTTTGGTGGAGCGTGCATTACCTGATAAAATTCTAACATGTACTCCTGCAACCCTATTGTCACGACTTTGACTTTGCGCGTGTCGGATCGCTATCGATGTGGCGCGGTCTTCATTTTGATCTGGCTCACGCATCCTTCTCCGCAATTTGTGCTTGTCTGATTGTTCTCGTTGCGGCGAGTTGCTCAAATCGATGTCGCTTGCTTGTGCAATCCTCTCGGCATGTGGTGCAGTGCTCATTTTACTTACCTGTGACAGAATCTTATCTTTTCACTCCCTGTAAAGGGATCTTGTACCGAGATCCTGTGAGTTCGTTTCAAGCATCCTTCTCTATATATAGAGATCCTGTGAGATACTTCTACAGCTTGGCGGCTGTGCAAGTCTTGCTCCAGGCCCGTCCAAGTAGCTTTTGAGCTCCTTCTTCTGCGTGGCCTAACTTAGTGACCACCTCGCACATGCAGTTGCAGTGGCGGCTGCGCCTTCCTTTGTGTAGCGCAATTCAATGACAAAGTCGCCCACTGGTTCAAGATTTCTTTTGTTTTCCATAAACAGATTCAATGACGTTAACACCCTTTGAATTCCTTCCCGCACCCTGTTTGGGCCTTGCTGAAGCTTTTTTTGCCAGTTTTTTTTAGACAAACCAACATAGGTGGAATATACACCCATCAAATAGCAACAAAAAGAAAACAAGATGAGACATATCATGATGATGAACCAACCATTTCTTGAGGGTTTTCCCATAATTTTCAGACACACCCGCATATATTTTCAACATAAACTGTGTGGACAGTTTGAAGGACCACAAGGCAGCCAGTCGCAGGGGTGTTTCCATGACCTGCTTTTGGGGCCAAGGCCGACGACTTTCCCAGCGGCCGAAGTGGTGCACAGTTTGTGTGTAGCTGCCTTGGCGGAGTGAACATCCTGGAAGCGTACGGAAAATTGATTACCCTCTGGTAAACTAACAGTTTGCTATCGAAAATGGTGATTTATAGTTGATTTATATAGCTATTAAAAATGGTGATTTTCCATAGTTATGTTAGTTTACCAGAGGGTAACCATTGAAGGTAGTCACACAGACACCGAAAACTGCAATGGCCAGATGTCTTTCGGCCTAAGGCGTGGCGTCGTTGTCAGTACCCCAGATCTTGTTAGACAAATGCGGCGAAAGATTGGCTTAGGAAACCTTTGAACAGCTGAGGATGAAAACAGTGCATGATATGCAAGAGGAGACCAAAACAAGGAACAACATGTGCTCAAACCAAAGACACATGTGTGCATCACTGCCTGTCTCTACACCGACTTCTTGGGTTTAAAATTTAAAAGCTGTAGGTAGTTTATGTAGTTTTCTACACATTTTCATCCATCTAGGTACCCATTCTGTAGATCATGGCTCCAAAAAACGCTCCGAGGCTGCTGCGAATTCCGTTCCTGGCCGACTATCTTCTTCTTTGCCATGCCCGTTCACAAGATCGCAAGTCGCGGCCTTGGAGCAGTTTTTTCTTGAAGAACTGGTACATGCTGATGCAGAAATGGAGGCTGCCTAAAATAGGGGTACCCCCCAATCATGCAAAATTAGAAAAAAAATGTGTTAAAACCTATGGTTTTGGGGAACCATTTTAAGAACCCCCCAAATTATGTGATGATGATTGATGACATAGCTATGCGATACTGGGCCATTTTGGCCTCATCGTTGAGGACCTTCCACAATTTGCTGCAAGCGGGAGCCACTGTGGCCGCCCGCAGCTCAGTGGATTCCAGTGCAGCTCAGAGTGCCGTCTTCGCCACGTGGCCAGGTCCAACCAGGGGGCCTCCACGAGCAGGTCGAAACTGATGAGAACAAGGTGCAGCGCAGAGTCGGAGAACTTTGAGACTTTGGCTTGTTCGAGGCAAAGTCTGATTTCTTAGATTTTTCACTGCGGCTTGTGTGGAATCTCTTTCTCTGTGGACAGGAGAGACTTTTCTTCCCTGCAAATCTGGGATTCATCAGGCAGGCGGCCCCATGAGTCCGATTGAGTTACTCCTCAGCTTTTCCATTTTGAGGTTGGCCATCCAATATGGAGTTCCACTTCTTCCGGTGTATTGCTTTGGCGAGAACCAACTCTTCAGGACACAGGTTTTTTTCTGCACCCTGCGCCAGTCTGCCGTCATTTCACAACGACTTGGCGTTGTCAGTGACGATCCAAGCACCTCCAGACACCCAAAGTGAGCAAAGGTTTCTATCTTTTTGTAGTGAAATTATGCATATTATGAAAAACCCTGGTTTGACAGCTTCTTTTCTCCCCGGATGTGTAGTTGTTTTTGTTTTGTTTTTTGATTTCCACTTTAATCAGCACTTCATTGGCCGCTCTGCATGGTGAAGGACAGCCGAATGGGTGAGAAAAATCAATCGATTCTTCTACAAGATACTTGGGCAGCAGCGGCTCAAATCACCAGTCCAGCCGTTGAATTTTTTAGCTCGGACAAGCTCGCTGCTTATCTGCTTCATTTCGCCCAGGAACTTCAAGATTGGCAATCTCATCATGTATGGTGCCATCCCTGGTGATGAGTTTCCCGGTGTTGCGAATGGCGGTGAATCGACGCAGATGAGGCCATGGCGGCATCCCAACTTCTCCGTTGCTCCCAAATCCACTGATGATGCCGGTGGCGGCCCGAGAGTGCATTCGACTCTTGGTAACAGTTGGAGGACCCCACACAAGGTGTGAAAGTGAAAGGTCCGAATTAGATGACGAGCTTCCAAGCCGCAATGAAAGATGCAATGACCATGTGTTCCAAGGTGCCTGGTCGCCGCTTGCACATTCAATTTGGCAGCTTGGACGCATCTTTTCCTTGTTTGGATATCTTATATTCCAGAGTGTCAGATTGATCGTGCAGAAGTGCCTGTCAGGAAAACCCGTGGATGTTGGCCCGAAAGAAGAGAATCCCAGTGAAGAGAGAGTGTTGGAGGCTGGAGATGGCATCCAGAAAATTCTAAGCTTGGAAGAATGAACAGTGCATATTCTCTGGATTCCTGGTTCAAGACTTTCCTGCTGTGTCAGTTCTGCAGAGAGTTCGATTTGAGCTTCTGGAGGTTTTTAAGCGATACTCAGCAGCCCTTCAAGAAATCTTCAAGGAGTGTGCGCCAAAATATCTACCCAAAGAGGCCCGCAAAATGCAGAGTTGTAGTTTGCGAAGCTCTTGCGTGAGCTTCGTGCTGCTCAGACCTTCTCCTCTGAATGCGTCTCCTTTTCTCAACATCATCAGCACTAATATATAATACTGTATATAATGATAATGATAATAACAATGATAAGAATAATAAGAAGAATGGTGATGGTGATAACAAGAGTAACAATAATATATAAGAGTCATCCATCATCCCAAGTATCATCTCGCATCCACGTCTGAGCTTCTGGTCTCAGGTCGTGGAGAATGGACTAGAGATCCACCTGCGATCCAAGAGCTGAGGGGTTTCCAACGAGTCATGGGGGTTACCCCCAATAGCTGGGGGAAACCGAAGCTATTTGTTTCATTTTCACCATCCTGGCTGATTGCAGCTAACAAGCAGCTGGATTCCGCTGCTCACCTGACTCCAAAGATGGAAGCTGAGATGAGATTGAGATGGGATTTCGTTGAACCACCGGAAGTTCTGGAGTCAGGTGTAGCACAATAGGACGACGCACAAATCACATCAGGCAATCAGACAGAGGAAATGGTGTTGGAATCAGCATTGACAGCGTGCACCGCAGAAGGAGGCACTGGCACTCCGGTAACGTTTCCCACTGTTGTCAATTAGCCTCGTATGATTCAGCTTGCAAATGTACTGATATATGTGGTAAGCCTAATAATAAACCTTCCCTAATATCACCATAAATGGGCGGTATGATCCATCCTCAAATGGTAGGTTTATTATTGGCTTTCCCACATTATATATATATATATATAAACGTATGCATACATATACATGCACACACACACACACATGCACCATTTTTTTGGCTGCAGGAGCTCTGCGCTTTCTGCTTCGACAGGATCGAGGCTGGTGCCCAGTTCTATCATGAAACTCAGCGGACTTGAAATGTCGGTGCAGCTTGATTCAGTAGATATATTTTCGTTGGAGGTAGAGTGCTATTGAGTGATAGCTTGATACATAACCTTGATGCACCATTCACTTCAGCTCGTCCCTCCTCCATGTTCCCCCTCACACCTCTCCCATTGCTTGCTCCCATGGCTTTCCATAGCCTCTCTCCTCCCAACTTCCTCTGGCTAGGACCCTTGGGACTCAAGTTTCGCTGTAGGTAGAGTGCTCGATAGCGGTATTGTAGCATGGTTTGTGCAATAGTTTAGCGTGAACTTGAGCCACCGCGAACAAGTTTGGAAGGGGTCTGAGGTCTGTATGAATGTATTTAAAAGCACTTTTTGGATTTGTTGATCCGTCCGAGGGCTGTGTTGATTTGGTCCTATGGCAGGTAGATTCCAATCCCCAAGACATTTCCTTGGAACTAAGTTGGATCAGAATTCCACACATTGAATTGTGAAGATGAAAAGCCAATGAAGCATTCAGAACGAAGAATAGAACTAGATGATCTGGTCCAGTGCGTTTGAGTCTTATAGCTGAACGATTTTCTCTATCACTCCTATTCCCGTATGTTTTTCTGGACCTCCCAGCTGACGGTCTTGACAATCAACCTCTCCCTGTGGCAGGGTCAGCGCTATATCGGGCAAGGTGTGGACAGCTCACTGGATTGGTTTACTGTAAAGAAACATCTACAGTGTACAGGAAACCATGGCTTTCGCATGTTTTTAGCCCAGCCTGGTTTCCCTGCAGAACAAACTCCTGAAACCAGGTGCGAGAAACCAGCAGCTTGCGTCCTGTGCCAGTCCCTGTCAGAGTTGGGAGCCCCTGGAGCGGTCAGGGATGATTTCCCCCTGATCTTTATAGTGACCCAAAGGAGATAGAACATGTCAATTGTACGTACAGATCAACCATATCATCTGCGATATTAAACAAGGGTTCAAACCACTTTGGAGCATACCTACTGAGTTAGCAGAAACATCAGACGTCACCCGGACATTTGGCATGGTCTGGAATTGCAACGGCTGTGGAACAACGTGAGCCCCTTGTACATCCTGCCGGTGCATTTGGTAAATCCTTGAAGAATGCACATTGGCATCGTACTGGACGAAGATGGCGAAGAGCGCCTTGCATCGGTACCCCAAAATGGCTGCTTAATTGATGTTCATGGATGTTGATCTGATGGCTACCGGGTAAATACTATTCCATGGTACCCTATTGCCATATTTCAGGGAGTGAATGAATGTGAATGGATGTTGATTCCCTGAAATATGGACATACTCATAGGTGTTGCACCTGCTGTCTGAATTTGCAGGGTGGCAATCCCCCTTCTGTGGCCGAACACTCAGCCAGTGCTTCTTTGCTGATTTTGATGTTATCCTGCGTTGGCTTTGGGGAAGTCAAACACGTTTTCCGGCCGAGACGCATTCTCCCAAGAAGGGCGGCTACAAGAGCCCCAGCTCTTCACCTGGTGCCTTTGGAGGACTGGGATTTCAAAGGGCAACTAAGGGGTTTGAATTTTTGGGCTTGGCCACGCTGGTTAGTGGCTCTGATGGACTTTCTCTGCGCGGCTTGCCCTGAAAACTGGGCACAGGTTTGTGTGGTTTGCATTTATGTCGAGAGATGTTTCTTGAGATTTCTTGAAAGATGCTTTCAAGAGACCTTCGAGAACATCAGACTTGAAGATGATCTTCCTAGCACTCCCCGACGCGCCACGTTCCCTTGCTATTTTTTCGGTGTCCTGCAGGACCGAAGACAACCCTCGCAGATCTGGAGGACCCGAACAGCAAGACCTGAGAGCCTCAGAGTCTCAGATTTCCAACACTTCATCAGAAGACCAACAGCTGCGCATCATGTCCGGTCCAGGAACTCAGATTTCGCCTGCATCAGATGAAGAAGGACACTCGCTCCATCAAGGGGATGGAGGCTCCTGGAGCAGATTTAGTTTCTGACATTCGTTGACAAAGTTTTCACTCGGTCCATGCAGTTTTCTTCAATGGAATGGGAACGAGTGACTTTGCGCGTGCACCTTGCTGTTGTTTCCAGAGATTTCCCTCAGCCGGATTGTGATCAGACCTTTCACGTTGTGCAGGCAGCCATGAGATGGGACATAGCAAGGGAAGAGGAGAAGGCTAAGCAGGCTGAGCAAAGAAAGGACAGGCTCAGGTTGAGTTTTCCAACGGTTTGTTTCTTGAGACTTCTCTGAGCACGAAACTATTCAGCTAGTATTACCAACTGCTTGATTTCAAGATTTTACTTGGAGCTTGGTAGTCATAAGTCGTGAAGCTATTCAAGCCCACTCCCAAGCTCATTATCAAGAATTAGGGTCAACGATGTGCTGGCCACCTCCTCTCACAGTTAAAACAGTCTGCACACAGCTGTTCAATGGGTTGATTTGAGGAAGTCTTGCAGGAAACCATGGTTTTTGCCACTAGAATCTGTAGATTTTCTGTTGAACAAATTCCGACAAAACCCTGCAGACGCTGGTTTTGCATTGCAGGACATGCTCGACCACATGCAGGCGAAGGCGGAGCTGGAGCATGGATTGCAGCAGCCCGGTGCTCGATCTTCACATTGCAACCCCCAACATCTCTGTCTGATAGTCTGTTTTGCCGAAAATGTTCAGGGGCATACCCAACACCTAACCTGTTGGCCCAGGACCTTTGATGAGGCTCTACATATCACCCTGCTCCAGGCGCAACACATTTTTGATGTTCAACAGTTGATGTATCGGTCCTTGGTGACTGCCTTCAAGCTGCTATTTCCAGTGGGTGGACATCCAATAGCTTGCTGGCTGAAGGAGATCAATGATCGCAAGAACTATCAGGACGCTGGATGCAGCTAGTGCAGTTTGGGATGATCCCTTAGGTGAAACCGGAACTTCACTGAGTTCCTGCGGGGCGCTTCAGGAGTTTAAGCGTGGCATAAGGAAGGCTGACAAACAGGCAGCCTTGCAGAAGATGACTCAGAACTACCTGGAGCAGAAGGACAATGCCAATTTGCTGATGCAGATTGTCTTGCCTTCATTTACACCATTTTGCAGCAACTTTTTGCAGAAGATCAGGACTTTTGATCTACCAACCTTGCACAGGAGTACTCGGAATGGATGGTTCAAGACAAGAAGAACAAGATCGCTGAGGAGCAAAGGATGATCCTCGAGGCCCCAAAGTCTCTGATCCAAACAAGGCCTAGGCAAGTGCTCAGGTCGGTTTGACGGTCGTGCACCACTTGTGGGTCATTTCAACGCAAGCGGAAGCGATGGCATCTCTAATGCAGTTTGTTGGAATAGGTTTAAGATATTCCCTTCCCCCCTAACACTAAACCCCCCCCCTAATACTAAACACCTCGGGTAGTTTTTATTATTAGGGGGGTATTTATTATTAGGGGGGACCCTAATAGTAAACTTCGGACCTTAATAGTAAGCGCCAGACCTTAATATTAAAAACTATTTTTCTCGATTTCAAAATCAATTAAATCTCAATTTAAAAGCGTTAATTATGCAACGTTTTAATTGGATTTCGAAGCGGATCCCTAATAGTAAGCGCCAGACCTTAATACTAAAAACTACTTGGATTCAGGGGACCCTAGTAATAAACACCCCGGGGTTGACTAGTTTTTATTATTAGGGGGTGAAACCCACAAATGGTAGGTTTATTTTTAAATTGTTTTGTAAAGGGGATCAATTAAAAGTCAAATTGGCCAACCACAAAATTTCCAAAATTGGAGATGGACCCTAGTTTTTAATATTAGGGGGGGTTTAGTGTTAGGGNAATTAAAAGTCAAATTGGCCAACCACAAAATTTCCAAAATTGGAGATGGACCCTAGTTTTTAATATTAGGGGGGGTTTAGTGTTAGGGGGAAGGGATTACTCAACAGATCTCGGTGACGCTGAACTTGGAGTCCGATATGATCCAAGATGTCAACCGTGACGTTTCAGGCGCACCTCGAGCAAAACAACTTCATTTCAGAGTTCAAGGCGGAGGCACCTGGAGCCTCTGGAAGTTCCACACTTCGACAATGGAAAACCCCGCCAGAAGATGCCGTTGCAAGCGCCAGGAACGCCTTCGCCAAGAGACTGAAGAACGTGAGGTGCGGGGACTTAACAGGCTCCATTCAAAGCCATCACACAGAATCGAACATATGATCTATATCATAAAATGGCTATGAATTTGCAGTGAGGTCAATTATCACATATTGATCATATTGGATGCAGATGATCTATGATGATCTTGGTTGTGCATGATTTATTTCATCCACCCGGCATGCGTGTCATGCTGAACTGATCAGCCAAGCTGACCAGTTTGGATGGCCAGGACCGTATTGATGCAGAGCACAAGGACCTGCAACTCGCGTACTTCAAGGCATGCTGTGATCATTGTGATCCGAGTCATGATGCTATGCCTGGCCGTAGCACCACCAATGCCAGGCTAATATGGAGAAGGAGCAGGCGATCGATGCTCTCGAGCCCAAAACTTATGACCGTTGTGTCGTCTACCTGATGGGTTTGTCTGATAATAGCCTATATTCACAAATGGCCATTTTAATAGGGAAAACGATGATAATCCATTGGAATTGGGGGGTACGCTATAGTTTCATTCAGCTTGGACTGTTTGAGGTATGCTCGTGCCTGCCAAAGGGTGCCAGTGCCGGCTGACGTGTATCGCTGGCGGCATTTCTTGCAGCTGACCACACGTTCTGATGGTCAACGGAATTTAGTATGCTAGGTACAGAACATTGCCTTCACTCTGCACGAATCATCCGATCATCCATTCATTTCTTCTGAAATGACAGTGTCTGAGAACAGGCTACCTGTAGTTCCAACGGATTATCATCATTTTTCCCATTCAGCATGGCCATTTCATGATGGTCATGGGTGAATTACCAATTTTCAGGTACCACACCAAGCTTTCTCTTTGGCAGGCATGTGCCTAATTGGCACGCCTCCAAGACGTGACGAAAACGATGTTTCTACAACGCCAAGCCTTACGTGGCAGGAGGAGAGTTCGGTGATCTTCGCTGTTAGCTAATGAGTTCTTACTTGTAGGATTTGTCTGAACGATAGGGAAATTACATGGATTTACCGCAGATATCACAGAATTAGACAGTTGAGTTTTTCCCCAAAATTCTAAGACAAACCCATGTCTTAGTGGTTCTGCAAGTCGTCTGATCATGGACGGTGGAATTGTGTGCAGGGATGCTTGCCGCACTGCTGCCAGTCCTCAGTGTTTTATTCAGCTGCAAGGTGAACCTGATGGAAAGTGATGCTTGCTGAGTGCAAACAAAGATACACCAGTCGTGAAGAGCTTTGCTTTTTTTTTCATGGCCCCCTCGAAAAAGAACAGACTTCACAAAGTTCCAAGCTGCAAATGTGCACTTGTTGAATTTTGGAAGTCTGAAGCACAGCTCAGATCATTAGCAGATCATTTAGCAGATCATTAGCAGATCATCGGCTCAGCTCCGTTCTTGGCTCATGCGGACGCTATGAGCTCGCTGCTTTGTCAGAATTGCAAGTGCGTGCAGCGGCTATCCTTTTGGGAGCTACATGCAAGGCTTGGTCAGTGCGGTAGCCCAAACACAGAGCGATGGAGACGCCTAAACACAATCACCATCAAATGGTTGATTTGATGTAAATTATCTAGAATTCAGTGGATATGATTTAGGGAAGCATAAGACGCTTGGATTTTGAAAGGTGTGCGTCCCCTTTATGTTTTGGTTAATGATAAGATGGTGGATGACTTTGAAATTACTCAGGTTGAAGATGGGCTGGCGGCCACCCATAACATCAGTTTGTCCAGAAATCACGGTGAAAAAACACCAAATTGGATGGTTTATCATCATTTTCCCCATTAAGACCGCAATTTTTGGAGAGACCCCATTTGGAAGAGGATCGCCCCCTTTCAGCCTTGGCTTGGAGCCTTGGTCCCTTGGCTGCCCAGGTGCTATGAGTTTGAAATCGGAGTTGAGAAGCACGTGACCAGATCTGTCAGTGAGGCACATCCAAATCGCATGACGCCATCTTAGTGCTGGCTGCGGTACCTGAAGATTGGGGGAATACCGGCACCTTTTTTTCCCCAGTGCCGTGAAAGTACGTGCAATATGATGACCCACCATTGGATTTTGGGGGAGTTGAGCAGTTTAAAAAACAGATGATTGATGATTACATGGGGTTTATACTGCCTTTTATAAGTTGGGGATTGTCACCCATTATGGAAAACCACGAGCCGACGTTTTACCGTTGTTTTAGTTTCTATCCAGACACTCTGAAGGTGAAGACGGAGTCGAATTAACTTTGATCAGTAAAGGTAGATTTGTGTCTGCGCATGTGTCAGCAGAATATTCGCCATGACTACAGCTGTTGAATGGCTATTGGCTATTGTATGTACAGTAGATGGTTTCTTTTTTTCCTACCTTGTTGTGAGTTGTGAGTCACAAGCAGCGCACCTCTGACTTCATGAGACTATGTGGAAATGGGTTCGTCGTATCTGGTGTTTCAAAACGATCCGGGTACCTTGGGGGGCAACCTGCGCAAGGCAGCAAGGCATGCAGAGGAAATCGGAGCCTCACATTCGCCAGGTGCGACAGTTTTCAATACTTGCTGCAGTGATGTGGGTATGGCTCAAGACTCTGATACCTGAGTGAAAATCACAACAGCTGGGATATGTGGACGTTCACCCCTCCCGACATATGATATGGTATCATAGTTTTGACCCTTTGATCCTGCTTTTCAGGGATACGTCTCGGATGTTTTTTTGTGAAATACGTTTGACCTTGAACGATGAATCAGAATCAGTGGGGCCGTGCCACTGAAGGTGTTTTTGTCTTTTGCCTTGGCAGGCTACCAGCTAAGCAGAAAGAGTATTCGGCTCCCCTCCTCGCTGCAGCAGCCCCTTGGTCCTGCTGGGTTTTGGACGACGATTCGACGGTGAAATGATGCAAAAATGATGACACCAGTCATGCGCATTTAAAAAACATGTACAAAAATGATCAAAAATGATGGGATGGGGAGAAGCTCCGGCAATGCGTTCGATGTTTCGATGTTTCCACCAAGGCACATCAAGCCCCCATCGGAGGAGGTCTTGCCAGACCTGGATCCATCACCAGCGAATAGTCACGGTCAAGGCGTCAGCGGCGAACCGAATCATCCAATGTTGGTGTTGATGTGGTTCCAGAATGATGCATTTCAACACCAGTTGAGATCTTTTCAAGGCCCAAACAGGAAAGTATTCTGTTCTGTTCTAGGTTCCTTTGCGGAACTTGAGGGAGGGATGGATGAGTTCTTTTTGCAAGCCTGAGGATACACTCAGAGATCTCTTTTCTGACTGAACGGGCCAGGAATTGAGGGACCTTCAGATGTCAAGCTGCTCAAGATCAAAATTGGATACCCCAAATATAAGCATTTTCTCTACTGTTCAATGGCTATTTAGGGGTTCCATTCTCAGACAGAACCAAATCTTCCCCGACTATACATCGACAGCCTGTTGCCACAGGCTCACTTCCCTTGAGCAGCTATCGCCGCCCAGTGGGAGTGGTGCCAAGCCCAATGTCACTTGGAGAAATGGCCAGTCTAGGGTATGGGCTGATAGCCAAAGGTTTCCACATGACGCATCCGCACTTTCTGACGCATCCGCACTTTCTGCGGGCAGATCCGGACTGAAGTTGACTGGACCAGTTTCTTTTGATTTGGTTGATGGGAAAATATACAGGAAACCCCTACCTTTGGAGGTAAAAGTGACAGGTTCCTAAGCCATTGATTGTGAACTTCAGACTGTTCACCCTCAGCACACTGAGCCAGGTCCCCCGAGGATATGCCTGTGGCAATTCTCAACACTGGACGCCGGTCATCGCATGGTGCAGAGAGATTTCCGGACCGCTCCATCAGCAGAGGCGCGCGTTTGCGCGCGGCACCGCACGCCACGAAACCCGTCAAGCACAGATGGGGGTTTAATTTCTTAAAATTGGGATCCCCAGGTCGGTTTCAGTACAAAAACGGTCTAATTTTGGATGATTTGGAGGTAATTACCCCCACTAGGGCACCTCCAGATCACTATGAGTACTATCCAGCAGGGGATAAAGTCCTATTTCGCAACTGTGCTGGATTTCGCAACTAAGATTGCGCAACTACTTGGTTGTATTGCAGAACTGCTCGGTCGGATTGCGAAACTCATTGGTAGTATTTCGCAACTTTTCTTCCGCAACTAGAATTGCGCAACTAGGATTTCGAAACTAGTTGA
>BGPT01000432.1:174011-234156 GCA_003297045.1 Symbiodinium sp. clade C Y103 | reverse complement strand
AAAACTGGCTGTCTTCCAGCCGTTAAGGCTCAAAAACCGCGCCTCCGCCACACCCAAACTGCAGGGCCCTGAGGGACGGACCGGGCCTGCGGGCAACGGCCCCCAGTGCCTAACGTCGCTTTCTGAACCTACAAGAAAACTGGCTGTCTTCCAGCCGTTNGGGCCCTGAGGGACGGACCGGGCCTGCGGGCAACGGCCCCCAGTGCCTAACGTCGCTTTCTGAACCTACAAGAAAACTGGCTGTCTTCCAGCCGTTAAGCCTCAAAAACCGCGCCTCCGCCACACCCAAACTGCAGGGCCCTGAGGGACGGACCGGGCCATGCGGGCAACGGCCCCCACTGCCTAACGTCGCTTTCTGAACGTACAAGAAAACTGGCTTTCTTCCAGCCGTTAAGGCTCAAAAACCGCGCCTCCGCCACACCCAAACAGCAGAGCCCTCAGGGACGGTCCGGGCCTGCGGGCAACGGCCCCCAGTCCCTAACGTCGCTTTCTGACCCTACAAGAAAACTGGCGGTCTTCCAGCCGTTAAGCCTCAATAAGGCTCAACTCAACTTCCAGCCGTTAAGGCTCAATTCCAGCCGGTAAGGCTCAACAAAAACGGTGCCTCTGCCACGCTCAAGCAGCAGGGTAATGAGGGACGGACCGGGCCTGCGGGCCACGTCTCTTGCTCTGGATGACGAACCGGGCCTGCGCNCTCAGTTCCAACAGGCATCCCCAGCCTCTTCTGCCTTTTTTGGCCCCTTCTTGCGAGTGCGGGCGTTCCTGCCTCTCCGCTTTTCTCTTTTGGCCCCTTGTTGCTGGTAATTTAGCCCTTTGTTGCTAGTAAGTGCTCCTCTAACGCGCTCCCCCTGCTGGCGNTCTCTTTTGGCCCCTTGTTGCTGGTAATTTAGCCCTTTGTTGCTAGTAAGTGCTCCTCTAACGCGCTCCCCCTGCTGGCGGCAGGGGTCGGCGGATTTCAACGGTCATCATTGGGACCGGGTCTGTGTTAGATTTTTGGGACCTTTGGATCCAAAGTTTCACAGGGAGTGTTGAAGCAAGTTCCCTTCTTGGGTGATCCTTGATCCCTCTCAGCAGAAGGAGTTACTGGGAGTAACTGTGGATATCTCGCTGTCATCCCTTTCGTACTGAGATAAATTCACTTCATGGATTTAGAAACTGTATCGCTAGTTCATGGGGTTGTCATCAGACTGTCTTTAGTCGTCATCCAAAGTTTTGTTTTCTCCATCAATATCCCACTATTTTTCCATTGAGCAATATCTTGTCTGGTTAACTTACCATTTTCCATGATTAAACCCATCAGGGTGTTTCCGAAAATGGCGGTGCCCCCAAATCATCCAAGTCATTAGACCATTTCAGTATTGAAGAGCATGGTTTTGGGGATCCCCGATTTTAGGAAACCCACAGTGAAAACAGCTGACATTCAGATAGACCCCCTTGCATCAAGGTGGTCCCAGCCTTTTCGGTGGATCTGGACGCCTTGCAAAAGACATCTTTGACGATGACGATGACGATGACGTTGTGAAACAGGACGGCAATGGGGTTCAGAACTGACAGGAGTTGCTGGGGTCCTAAAAGTGGGGACCCCCCCAAACCGGAACAATTAGTCACTCGGTCATTTGTTGAAAAGCTTCCCATTTTTTTTTGGATTTTTTTTTGGGGTTCCCAGTTCAGAGAGACAGGGGTATAACGGATGGTTGGCAGGTGGGTTTTTGATTTTGACATATTTTGACCAGTTCTCCTTTTCAGATCCACTGTGGGATTGCATTGGGATTATTCACAGCGATGTTTCCTGGACCTGCTCTTCTTCTATGGCAGGTTTGTTTCACCAGAAGCACCAATAGTTTGTTCGATGTGTATGAGTCTAGATTGGGATGTCTCCCAAGTTCAAGGCTTTTGTATCCCGAGACATGGAAATGGTTCAATCTTATTGACAAGAAACCAAAAGAAATTGCAGTCTCAAGAACGTGTTCCTTTTTCTTTGGTCTCCCAGATTTTGGTTCGTTTTTCAAGTCGCGATAACCCAGCCTTCAAGTTGCCAAAAAATCTGCTGGCTCCTTGGGTCATCACAGGCTGCCCCTTTGGGCAGCACCGCCTCTAGCCTCTTCGGTGCTGCGATGTCAGCGGCACCAGCGGCACCAGCGGCACCAGCGGCACCAGTGGCACCAGCGGCACCTTGGCAGAAGGAGCAGAAATTGAGCAGAGGGATAATTGTGCAAGGTGGTTAAAAGTTAATTCTATGTAATTCTTGGATATTTTTAGGATGTGGTTTTCTCAACTTCAAACATGTTTTTAGTCTTCAGCTCAATGGTGAAGTTAGGCAGATTGGGGAGCCTGCCAGGGCCTGCCTGGGGCTGATCTCAGCATTTTCCAAATGTTCAAATCACAAAGGCACTGTTCGAAATGGACAGGCGCTGAAATGGACATCTTGGTTTTACTCTCTGGTTTAGTAAACCGCAGATTGGATGTTGCAAGATGTCTACATAGGTTTAACGATCGTGAATCATAGTACATCCAGTAGCTTCATGACAATTTGATATCAATATATGGAGGTTTCTTAAAATGAGGGGTACAGCCCAAATCAGACCAGTGACCACTGAGGCCGCTGTTCCCGCCGACCCCCTCGGAGCTTCGGGAGCGGCAGGCGTTCATTTGATGGGAAGTTAGCGCATGAAACGACGACATCCTGAAGTAATGTTCAATGGATTGGTTCAGGGGAACATCTATAGGAAACCATGGATTTTCCCATAAAAATCTTGGGGGTTCCTGTAAATGTTCCTTTGAGCTAAACCAATCCATGGAAATGTGGTAAACCATGGTAAACGCAGTAACCAAACTCCATTGTTTGAAGGTTTACAGTCCATACCACCCTTTGCCGCTCACTTGGAGTATGGTGGACTATTGGGTTTACCTCCCTATGATGGGCAATTATAGAACAAGTATGACAAGTATGTACAAGTATATCACAATTCACAATTATACATTACATTACATTACATTGCATTGCATTGCATTACATTACATTACATTACAGTACATTACAGTAAGTCTATAAACAATGCTAAGCGACTGGTGGTCTCAAATGATATAGTGTATGTATTCTAGTTGTTCATCCTCAAAGCTGGGAGATAATGATTCCAAATTGACTAATATGTTCCTGGGTTGAAGCCCCTAACCAGGTTTAACTTCTTCAGCGGGCGGAGGGTTTGTTACTAGAACTTCCTGGAGTAGGCAGAATATTCTCCAATTTCAGTTTTACGTGACACATATTCCGCCCTTGATGGACCCACTTCACTTTCCTTCAACTCCATGCTGGGTATAATTGGTAGATTGCCATTCTTGTATCATCAGATGAGCCTGTATCATACATTGCCTCTTTCTTGGACCAGAGGACACAGGATCACCAACTATGATCACAGCTGCAGGACTTTTCACCGGAGGATTTCCGCTTTGAATTCTATTTTGTGAAGAACAATCCTGTTTTCATAGCCAGATGGTATGAGAATGTTTGGACGAACCTGTTCAAGCATCCAATGTTTCTTGAGTCCCATCAGGTGACGATGAGCCTGCAGGAAGTGCAGTTTCCGTGACTTGGTATGTGGAAGAGTTGGTGCGATCAATCAGGATGGCTCAGAAGCTATTGTTCCACATATCCTATCATATACTCATCTACCTTATTTAGGAGAGATAAATGGTGACAAACATTCATTTCTCAGCTATGTTGATGTTCACCAAGGTACCAGGCTTTTGAACCATAACCATGATATGCCATGACACGAGGCGAAGATATGTCCATCTGGAACGAGAGATTTCACCTGGCTGGAAAAGGCTCCATTTTTAGAATTGGTCGACTTGGTCACAGAGATGTTCCGTTGCCACTGGAGCATGGGGTTTGCATAATTTTTGCAAGATTCTGTTGATCACTTCAAGTCGTCGCAGAAGTTCTATGGGACTGCTACTGTATAGCATTGTCTTTTTCACGCCGAGGTCATGGTGAGCTGTTGGGTGTACGTAGTGATTCTTTCGGGGACCATGATGTCTGCGGACGTCTTGGATTTTAAGAGAGGCCCTCAGACCTGCCGAAAGAACTTCATCATGTGGTCAACCCTTCAGAATGCACCTCCAATTGTGGAGGGTTTGTACCATTTCTGGTGATGTTACTGTAGGATACTGTTGGGATTATTTTTCTGATTGGGTGTACTATACATTGCTTTGTTTCTGTTTGTCTTTCCAGCCACACCAGCAGCGCATCCAAGGAAGCCTCGAAACCAGCAGGACTTTTTGGCGACAGCGAGGTCCGGTTCAACCCCCTGATGCTTGGCCGGATCCAGTTGGCGCATGGAAGATGGAACTATACAGAAGCATATGCAAAACCCATGTCTTAGTCAGTTCTACAGAAATAATTTGGGGTGTTCCCGGAAAATATTGATGCGACCCTCACTTTTTGGATTGGCCTGGATTGCTGTGAATCGATTCTCGGATTGCAAACAAATCCGTCAAGGTCGTGCACCATAGTTCACTAAGTTGGTTTATAACTCCTCTAAACTATAGATAACCCTGTAGTTAATTGGAGTCATCAAACCAACTTAGCCAACTACCTGGGGCACCACTGTGTAGATTTGTTTCAGGTCTGGCTCGGCACCTGCATGGCTGCGCAAGTCTAGCCTCGAGAGCGTCGAAGGCGACGTGCCAGCGCCGGCACCAGCAGCGGCAGCGGCAGCGGCGCCGGCGGCGCCAACGTTGCCATTTGCACCGCCGCTGGTGGCAGCGAAAGCTTCCAGCGGTGCGGAGGAAAGGGAAGGGAAAATTGGAACACAACGGGTTTGTAATGTAATGTAAACTTTAAATCTTATTCAGACTCTGTTTGGGAAGTGACCTTTTTGACTTGGAAGCTGAAGTATGATTTCTGGCGGCTTGAGTTTAGGGTTTCAACACGCTTCGGGAGAGAAAATCGCTAGGACATTTGTTTCTACACGGAGGATGAGTATCACCTTCCTGGAGATGTCGGGCATGCCACTCCCACTTGCAATATCTTGCAACACAATTAAACCAGCTACAGTTGTAGTGATACATTTTATTTTACACTTTTTTACATATATTGATATATTCTATAAATTCATGTTGTTTGTTACATAGTCAATAAAGAACTATAGAACAATCATAGTTAGGTTTTTTTTTGGACAAATCCTCAGGCGTTTTGGTGACATAGTCATCCATGGTGTCAGAAACATCACCAGCAGGTGGCCCGAGCCTCTTTGGTGGTTCTGGACGCCTTGCAACAAACATCTTCGACGACGACGACGACGATGGCTTTGTGAAACAGGACGGACGGATCAGAAGGTATGATGCGAAGTTACTCTCTGGTAAACCAACATAACTATGGGAAATCACCATTTGAAATCGGAAAATTGACTATTTTTATGGCCATTTTCCATGGCTATGTTAAATAACCAGAGGGTATCCATGGTAAGCAGAGGGTATGGTATAGGTGGGATGATGACCCATTTTTCGTGATCACTTGACGGTCCAGTGCGGTCTATTAACAAGGGACCAACCGGTAACGTGGGATGGTTGCCACACTTCTGGCTGATACAGCGAAATCAAAGCTGGACTTAATGTCAAAAAACATCTCCACAGATGATGACATTCACACTTTACATGGTTTTCATGGGTTTTAAGTCTGAAGCCTGGGTTCCGTTTCGCCGAAGGCGCACAGATCCGAGATGATGGATCGATCATCCCATGACCGTTTGACGGATCGTTTTCGATTGATATCCCCCTATGTTTGATCCAAATGGCTTTGGTTGAACTTCGCCATGGAACCGAGTTCCAAGTCGTTGTTGTGTTGAAATCATGCAGAAAAAAGGGGCCTAGTCCCAAGATGAAATTCAGTCAACAGATGTATCGGGATGGCGATGAACAAGAGTGTGTTAATAGATTGTGGTTCTTCTCCAGAACCAATATGTCACATCACTGAAAAGTCAGCGGCAACCAGCAGCTATCCATCTTGATTATTTTTGATATATCTTGATATCATATACGTTATTATATACATACGTATACTACATATGTTAGTATGTGGTGTTACTTGCAATATGTTATGTCTCGTGTTTCCCGCCTTCCCGCCGGTTGAAATCATCATTTTGAACACCCCCATGACCAGCGAGTGGCAGCCTCAGGCAGCTCCAACTGGCAGCGCGCTCTCCAGCCTCTTTGGTGCGGCGCCGGCAGCGGCACAGGCAATGCTCCGAGGGAAATGAGGCACTTTAGATGAGGAACCACCCTTTGTGCAATAGCAAAACTATATGCTTTGTACAAGGATCGAAAACTCACGGCTTGAGCACAAAACACAGACTCATGCTTCGAAGTCAATTATTGAATTGTGCGGTGAGGCAAGTTTCCTTTACACCCCTAAAGGCACCCGAATTTAGCCATGTGGTTGGGGCAACCTGTTTTCAAACAAATGGTACGTCATCAAAAGGCTCGGGTTTGGTTTCCGAGGTGTTCAAACCACGCAAGAAACCGTTGGACCAGACACAGAGACTGGTTGGAATGCCATTCCTGGAAAGGGCGCAAGGTGTGACCTACGCACCGTTTTCCATGTTCCATAGTGTCAACATGTTCCAATTGACCAATCAACCATAATTTTTATATAGTTTTACATAGTTTTACTGTATATCAGATTTTACTAGTTGTACCCGCATGTTGAATCCCCCTCACTGACAGGGCTTGTGATTTTTCCGACAGATCCTTGGATCCAAGCCTTCCTCTCCTGCCGAAAACACAGGCTGCACCATCTGACCCACTGGCGGCAGGCCGTGGCTGGTCTGGCAGGGGGTGATTCTTTCGGCTGGGAGTGTCTGAAAATGGGATGTATGATGATCTGTATGATGTATTTGATAGCGAAAATGATAATCGACTGCCCAAATTTCAGTGACTCCAAGGAAATTGCATGTTGAGGATATGTTACATGGTTCTTTTTCCGTGATGGGAATAAAGCAAATTGCGATGAATGATGAGTCTATAAATAGTTGGGTATTCATAAACATCTGGCTGTTTATGTTTAGTGATGATGAATGATGAATCTATGAATATCTGATGATAAATAATGAATCATGTAGATATACTCGAATCATCTCCAAGAAGATTCAACCCAGGGATCATCACCAGGTGAAGATGCTGCAGCTCCTGCCGCAGTGACTTGATCGAGACATGAGGTGATCGATGTTATTTAACATAGCCATGGAAAATGGCCATAGAAATAGTTCATTTTCCCATTAAAAATGGTGATTTTCCATAGTTATGTTTCCAGAGGGTATATTTCAGGATTTGCCCCCAAAAAAGACAACGTTCGAATACTTTAGGCTTGTTCCTCTGTCAACGATTCGGTCGCAACAAAGGAACCGCTTTCGACGAAACCAGCCGCGGGAGGACTTTTTGGCGACAGCGAGGTCCGCTTCAATCCGCTGATGCTTGGGCCGCAAGACCTGGAATCATTGGACTTTTGGCAGACCAAACCGATAGTGAAAAAATGTGGAAAATAATTTGAAGAATTGACCAATGTATATAATTAATAATATATATAGTTGTTCTTTCAGTGTATTTCAGCAGTCTCTTTGTTTTTCTTATCCTGTTGGCGGTTGATCAAGTTTCAAACTCCCTCTGAGATCTGGCTCAGCGCCTGCATCTTCTACGCTGCGCAAGTCTAGCCTCGATAGCGCCGATGGCGACGCGCCAGCGCCAGCAGCACCAGCAACGGCAGCGGCCGCGCCGCCGGCGGCGGCGGCGCCGCCAGCGCCAACGGTGCCATTTGCACCACCGCTGGTGGCAGCGAAAGCTTACAGCGGTGCGGAGGGGAAAGCTGGAGCCATGGGGTCCGTTACTAACCGACTGACTTCAAAACTGTAAACTGATGAACTGATTGGCATTGGGTTGCCAGTTTCGCTTTGCCGCAAAGCCTGCTGGAGGCAGCCGCGAGACTTAGCAATTATATAACTGTGATCGGCTCAAGCGACATTGGCTCATTGTGTTTGCTCAGAATCAACAGTTTTGGTATATATAGCTAACATGCACAACTCAGTCTCCGCAGCATTTTTGTTTGAAATTCAGATGTGTTTAGGGGTTGATGTGTTCGGTGGTGTGCACATTGACATGATGTCTACCTAAAACAGGGTCGACTTTACCCGAGATAGCTGACTGAACCCAGGCACCAATAGAGGTTTGGCCATTCTGAATTGTAACACGTTGGGGTGATGTTTGCTACGCTGTGAGCCCAAAATCCTTGGTTGTGGAACTAGAATTGCATACTCTATCTTGATGGCGAGAAATCATCTCTTATTTTAGGTTACATTCCAGATTAGCTTTAAACATTTCCAAATGCATCCGAAAGCGCAAGAACAACCATCAGCATGGAATTTTCACAAGCAGATTGCAACCGGGTTTGTTCTGTGTTGCAATTGGTTTTCTTGGGATCTATTTCAATTGGTTTTCTTGGGATGGTTATCTTATTGTCACAGACATGCAGCTGGCCCCCTTCGCAGGTGGCCCAAGCCTCTTTGGTGGATCTGGACGCCTCGCAACAAACATCTTCGACGACGACGATGATGATGACTTTGTAAAACAGGACGGCGGTGGCTGCAGAACCGACTGGGAGTTAAGGGGTTCCTTAACGTGAGAACCCCCAAGACCACAACAATGAGTTACCAACTGTTCCCTAGTTTGGGGAGTTCCCAATCTAGAGAATTGAAAAAGCAGTGTGATGATGACATGCCGGAACCGGATAGCAGTGAAGTCACATGCTCGGTGGATATCTGTGGCAAGTGGGATCCTTGAATTCAGGGTGCTGGGATAGATTCTCACGCACGATTCCTGCAACGACCAGGAGGATGAGAATGGCTCATATCATATCTTAAAACATTGCACTGTATTACCAAATTTGGGAACAATGTAAGTAGACTGACGTTCGTTGCTTCAACACTTCGGTTATTTTGAATATCCTCCCTGTTTGACTACCTGTCCAACTATGGTTATATATTATATGTAACAATGTAATCAATGTAATATATTGCCTTGAGCATCAAACGATTCTTAGCATGTGTTCAAGCTCCATCGTCGCAGAAGTCTTAGCATGTGTTCAAGCTCCATCGTCGCAGAAGTCACCAGCAATCTGTTTTGATGTGTAATATAGTTATTTATACTTATTTATATATATATATATATAGATATTTATAGTATATATAGTTATATGTCATATATCATTTCATCTAACGGTATACGTACATTATGTTATATCATGTTCTATCATCCTCATAGCACAAGGATCATCATTTTCCTCACCTTGAAGTCGGCTACGCCCCAGCGCAGGCGGCACCAACTGGCAGCACACTCTCCAGCCTCTTTGGTGCACCAGCGCCTGCACAGGTGCGGAGGGAAGGGAGGCTCTGAAGTTAAGCTGAATCCCACCGAAGTTACAAGCCGTACATATGGGACATTATCATGAATTGTAGGGATGTATAGGGGATGTCCCATGGTTGCATATGATTACTATGTTTTGAGAGAAAAGCTAGGATGGAGTTTTTCTTTTCGTAGTTTTTCAGCAATGTTTCTTGTGTTTTTATCAGTATATATCATGGATCTAAATCAAAGACTCCAACGCGGATCAATGGGTCATTTGTTCGTCTTCCAGCATTCAATCGCAGGGTTTTCCCTCAAGGATGGGCTGATGATCCGCACGATGTCAGTGTCACTCGGGGAACAGGAACTGCCAGGTTTCATGAACCCACGGAGCACGGAGTTGTTTTTGAGTTTTACCCTCTGGTGATTTAACATAGCTATGGAAAATAGCCCATTTGTAGATGATTCATGATTATTTTCCTATTATCTTGAAAAAATGTGATTTTCTAAAGCTAATTACATCAAGTACCCAGAGGGTATTTGGTATTCATTTTCCATAGTTCCAACATGTTCCAATCGAGCAACCAGGCCTGTGACCATTTCTTCTGACAGATCTATGGACCAAACGTTTCCTCTCCTGCTGCAACACCCAGGCAGCACCAGCTGATCCATTGGGGGCACTGGCAGGTTGGGAACCCGCCGAAACGCGATGAAACGTGCACAGTTTGGTCAGCGGATACTTGCGGCATAGTGGTAATCGCAATGTAGAACTGGGTTTGTCTGAAAACAGGGAATCCCCAAATCCAATGGTTGTTCAAGATTTTCCACACTCAAATTGGTATTTTGGGGTATAACATCACCCAACTATACCTTTGTAAAGAAATGTATTAAAACATCTCTGTGGGGCGCTTCCTGGATCGAGCAGCGACTGGTTCTTGGATGTTCTTGGACACCAGGGGACTGATCTCAAACTTTATGACATTTCAGGTATTTTATATGCACGGGTTTGCCCAGACACGGGGTATACCCCAGAAGCATCCAAGAGTGCCGTTCATACTGGGAAGACATGGAAAAAAACAATGATAAACCATGCGATTGTTGGGTACCCTATTTTCAACAAACCAATTTTAGATGTGTTTGAAACATTCCCTGATAGCCCGCATTAAAGTCATTAAAGCAAAGCCAGGGTGAATCGTGGTGATGTTTCGCTTTGGTTTCTACTTGGGTACTTATTTGGAGGTGCACCTTGATGTGCACTATCCCGAATGATATCAAACATGCAAGTAGTCAAGCCACTCAGTAAGTGTTTAGCAGGTCGCCACAACTTATGGAAGGAACATAG
The DNA here is from genome assembly GCA_003297045.1 of Symbiodinium sp. clade C Y103. NCBI lineage: Eukaryota > Dinophyceae > Suessiales > Symbiodiniaceae > Cladocopium > Cladocopium sp. clade C. The sequence continues at coordinate 223,424 of BGPT01000432.1, read as the reverse complement.
TACCCCTAAAACAGATAAGACTAAGACACTTCAATTTATGGTACCATTCTTTGAGGACAGTGAAATCTATCTTTTCGGCTGCCATTTCAAGAGTTTGCCCAGGGACCGAAAAGCCGGACGAGCCTCGCCCTGACTGAGGTCCGAAGGCTGAGACTACGGAGCCACCAGCCGAGAAGTCATCAGATCCCCTGGGAGGAAAGCGCGTCTTCAAGCCGCCCCTGTGAACGGAACACGGTTTTGAAAGCGCCATTCGGAACGGAACACGTGGGGAGTGTTTGAAATTACACAGCTTGGAATTTCAAAACATGTGCATAGTGGGTGTACATGTTGTAAGTATGTTGAAGGAAGATGAAACCATGCAAAGTGTTTTTGCAGCTAAGTTTCCCGGAGGTCAGGTTGAACAGAACTAGTGGTTGGTTTTGAACTCGCAGCATGACTCCGCCTCAATATGACAATCATACTTGAGGCAGGAGCTCTCCGCAGATGACTTTTTGCCATGTGGGTACTGGCACGGGGAAGGGTCACCACATGGAGTAAGCCCAAACGGAGGTTTCCTGAAATGGGGTACCCCCCCAATCCTCCCAAATTTGACCATTGTTATAGTCTTGAATTTGGGGATCCCCCATTTTCAGAAAGCCTCAAATAGGTAAAGCCATGGGCCTTCAATGTTGGAAGAACCATACCCAAACTGGGGACCCAATGGGCATCCCTTTGTCTCCTTTCCAAGAAAGAGCGCATGTCGAATCACTTTAATGGCTTTGCCTGGGCCAACTCATTTACTTGGGAGGATTGTATCAATTGGATCCAATTGGATTAAATTGGTGTATATATGTGTATATGTGTTTCATGACATAGCTATAACTGGCTCAAATCATCAACCGCTCATGCCAAGTTCCAAAGTACCCCCTGTCTGAAAGTCGTTGCGCGTTAACGTGCACACGGGATCGCTGGCGCTAAAGCCGTGCCACATCCTCGATCTCCCATCGTTTTCGTTAAACAGTCGTTTTTCAGTGTCGTGGCTGTACCAACTGTGTCTGCGCCAATTCTAGTCACCTCATTTGCAACCTCGCCATGAACGGTGGTGAATAAGCCAATGATATGGGGAATCCACAGAAAATCGCCCAATAGTTCAGGTTGGTCTGACGAGCGATCATACTTTATCCAGATGGGTATGATCTGCTTGGAATTTTGCCAGTTGTGGGACTGTGACTATAGATTTTTCCCATAGTTTTTTTGCTGAGTTAAGATCTAAGAGATCCACAACTATAAGCTATGTTCATGTGAAGAGCCGGTGCTACAGATCGGAAGTGCTGATGGGAACCATCATTTCTATATTGAGTTTCCCTCCAGTGTCCTCAAACATGGCCGGGAAATCCCCCAGTAAAGGAGGTTCTCATGGGAAAATCATCCAACGAAATGGGCGATTTTCCAGCTGGCCATGTTTGATTCCCAGGAAATTCGCACCCCAGAGATGACCTTGACTTCCTACCGTTCCTGCCCAGCGAGAATATCCTGCCTGTCTTTTGTGAGTTTTATATCCCCGAAACATCCCAAAATCATCCAAAATCCCTCAGGAACCTGACACATGTTGTTCACCTTCGCCTTACCCCTTCGAAGCACCAAGATTGGCAAAGTATTGTGTGTTTGCTTTCGGTTTCTCAAGCTGTAGGTCGATTCTTGTGATATCTCAATGTACTATTTATTTCCGCAATCTGACCAGTGGACCGGAGCAAGACATCAAAAGTTTGAACATTTTTTGACAATTTACGGAACATACACACACACACACTTATAATATAAGAACCATGCGGACAACACATCTTGGATACACCGGGTACACCTGTGAAAAAGCTTCAAGGACCATGCCATCATCGCCATGTCTTGGCTCAAGCTTTGGGGTCGCGCCGGAGGTGTCCCTCCCGACGCAGGTGAGGGGCCCTGAATTGGGAATGGGACCAAATTCATGCATAATATACAGATAATATGTATGTACAATTTATATAATCAATATGTGTTATTTATATCTAGAATCTATGAGTATGTATTTGCAATGCTTGCATATATGTATATATGATGATAATAAAATAATTATAGTAATAATAACAATAATAATGATAATAATAGTAGTAGTAATAGTAATACATGTAATGTGTAAATTGTGTGCATATTGTGTTGCACATATGTATACGCTATCTGATACTACATATATGTATTGGAACCTATTAGATATTAGATACTACAATGTATATATGGATATGTACAATATCAGGAAAGAGTAAAGATCCAACAAAAAAGAACATGGTATAGTAGCCCAAGTTGTGAGCCTACATCATTTTCATTTGCAGTTAGACCTTTGCAGTTTTTCTTTACCTCAGCTTCAGATTCCTCCTTTGAATGCAGTGCATGGACAAATGATGCAAGCAACAGGGTTGCCAAAGTTGCGCTCAGTTCTGTGTTTTCCCAAATTTGGATACAGTGAAAGAACATGTCTTGAACATTTTGTATAGATACAATATATATATATATATGCAACATACCGAGGTGGTACATGTGGGGGCACAAATATCTTCCCCAATCCAATGTGTGTCTCAAATAGCTTGGGTATCGGTATCCCTCAGTGTTCAGCCTCGCCAGGTGTTTGCCTCAAATAAGTGTTTCTCCTCCCATCCCCAACATGGGGTTTGTTTCATGGTGGTGGCAAAGTGCCCACCACCCAGAAAAACGCTGTCCCAAACGAGATCGAAAACAATTCCATACAATTTCGATGAATGGCGATGTATATTTTCCAGATGTTCTTGGGAATTGCTTGAACCAAGTATGTTTTTGTCCTTGAAAATCGGGCACAAACCCCCAAATCCATGGCCTGATAGTGGTTGATGTTGATCATCATATTTCTCACTAAAAGAGCATAAGATGACTATTGAGAGTATCCCATACCAATTCATTCAAAGAGCCACTGACAATAGCCAGTTGCACAAAACAATTCAAGGAGACACAATGAGACATTTTCCACTTGAACCACCTTGAACCCAATTTGGTTATCAAATGTGGTTGGTTGGAAAACCTAATTTGGTGATATAAGTAATGCTGTGCATATATACAGCTATATATCATCAACTATGATCATAACTTTTGGTGGACATATATAGATATATATAGATATATATATATATATGTATATATATATATACATGAAACAATGAATATGTATGTATATTATATATATATATATGTGTTTTTTTTTTGGATTCACCAACTTAGTAGAACACTGGGGTTGTCCAACCGTTCTTCCTCCTCCTCATCCGCCAGGTCGGCCAACCTGCCGGTCGCCATATGGGCGAGGTGCCGTGATTTCATGGGATTTTATAGGGAAATAACGGTGATTCAATGGTGGTTTATGGAAGTTCGAGAATTTAACCATCAACAGGTGTTTAATGGGATTTCTTGGGATTTTACCAACAATAATGGGGATTTGATATGATTTCATGGGGGTTTATGGAAGCATCAACAAATTTCCAGAGATTTACTGGGATTTTATGGAGATGCATTGGATATACTGGGCAATGGGAAAAATCAAGCAGCAACTTTGCGAAGCAGTTTGTCCAATGAAGGGATCTAATGGGAGGGGAACACCCCAAAAATCCCGTGGGTACCTCATGTGTCCCATTAAAAGGCCACTACTTGGGGATAAATCCTCGATTTTCAGACAACATATCAGGCTGCAAGATGCTAAAGAAGAATTGAAACAGTATTCCTCACTGCTTTAAAGGAGGGGTCTATATTTTGCCTTGCGGGAACTGCTTTTCTGGGAAGGCTGAAACGCCAGAGGCGGGTTACTGGGTGGAAAGGGTGGAACCGGGCAGCTTTGCTTCATGGACATGATCCTTCTTGCAGTCCTTGTTCCACTTGCGACAGAATTGTGTGTTTCGCCTCGCTTTCATAAGAATGATTGGACAATTGGAAAATGGTTTTCATACAACTGAAACATGTTCACAGATGTGCGTATTACATGGCCAACTGTTTGTTATAGCAGGACTACTGCAGAAGTTGCGCCATTTTGATGGATGCAGCAACAAGGGCAACAAAACCACCGGAGCTGCGAATAGTCCAACAAAGTGGTGGTTATTCAGACATTGGGATATATTTTGAGCAAGTTGGGCCCCGATACCCCAAAGTGGCATTGTGGGTGTTTCTTGAATTTGAGGGGCAGCGAACATCAAATGTTGCGACTTTGAAGCAAGGGCATGACATCTTGGATGGTTTGGACCCACGCATGTTGTTTTCTTTTACACTGATGACTATATATCATCTTGGTGAATACATGCTGCCCTTTGTATCCATCTGCACTTATATATTTCAGAGTTATCGCACCATAGTATAGCATATCCATCCATCCACCCATCCATCCATTCATTCATCCATCAATCCATCCATCCATCCATGATGCTTCAATCCTTTTAGATTGTCATAGTTGATGAATGTGTTTATCATCACCATAGTTGATGGTTCACCATCCATTTCTGAATCGCCGGGATCGCTGGGGAGGTCTTCCAGCTCATTGCCGCCGGCCGCTTCGCAGAGCTTCGAGGCAAATGCGAGGACGAGTCCCTGGGACCCCTGGGAGGATGGTGGAGATGGAAGGGAGATCCAGGGTGAAAAGTTTAGTCATGTTTATCTGACTTTATTAGGAGATACTTCAAGTATCCATTTGTTCTCAGAGTTCATGTCAGGGAGTTTTTAGATATCTTCATTTTTTAACTGACTATATATATATATATATGCGGAGATCCATGGAGAACTAGACTATTAACGGCTATCCATCAGTCTTGACTTCTATAGTTACAACCACTATGATAACCACTATATATATACACATCATTCTACAATTCCCCATGTCCCAGCATGTCCCAACTATATATATATATACATATTATATGCACATCAATATAACCATGATGATAGGATTCCCATGTCCCAACAAACATGGGGTTTGTAATCGACTCAAGCAGCAAGGAGCTGGAGCTGTCCCCTCCAGAGCCACCCACGCCGGATGCAGAGGTGGATTTTTTTTTGGTTGGATTCAGGAGAGGCAAATTGTGGCTTGACGATTCCTACGTTTACCCGGAAAATCATGGAGCGTCATACGTATCTACATATATATATATATATGTATACAGTATATATCATGTTATTGTAAAGTTTATGTAGGATGTATACTCAGTATGTACATATATATGTTCACTGTATCTATGTGACTGTACATGGATGTAGGTGAGAAAAAGACACATGTCCAAGCTGGATTACCCAGGGAACCGAAGTCGACGGTTATCAGTTCAGCCCCAAGTTACTTCAAGGTGGCACCCCAGTTGCGCAGCTCCTTGATGCCCCATATCTCGCCACGTGTCGGGGGCCAGCATTGGAAACCCCCCGTGTCGCTTGGTCACATGCCGATTTTGCACATTCATGGATCCTTGTTTTGTTTACTAGTAACACCCATTTTTCGAGTTGTTCAATCCAACTCTATCCAAATCTTTTGTTTTGCATGCGACCTCATATTTCCATTGGCATACATGATATTTGATTTCTATCTACATCCATCATTTTTTACTATTTTTTGTGCCTCAAACCAACATTTCCACGACGTTTCAATGGGGGCTCAACAGGCGAACCACGTTGAGCAGGAAGGCCTACGTTGCGCTGTGCATCTCCTGGCCTATCTCTTAGAAGGTGGGACAAGGGTGGGCCAGGCGGCTGCTGGTGGATGCTGGTTCCAGGTCGGGTTCACGGGAACTTGGTTCACGGGTTAGGAGGCGAATGTACCTGAACATTTTTTTTCCAGAAAATGGGAATTTTGTGAGATTCTCTAGAATGGGATTTTGGGGGGAGTTTAAGTGGATTCAACTGTGATTTCATTGTGATTTATAATGTAAATGCAATGGGATTGTAATGGGATTGTAATGTGATTGTAATGGGACATGGTTGGATTGGTTAGCTAAGTTTGTAAACAAAACTCCAAACAACTGGTGGGTTGTTGGTAGATGTATCGAACTAGTTCGGACGATGATAAACCAACAAACATACGGGGCACGACCTTGTGTACACGTTCGGTTCTTTTGTCAGGGTGATTACCTTCTGGTAATCAAACGCGGCAATAGCAAATTCCACATCTATTTATACTTACAGTAGATGCTTTTCCCATACTTTCCCACTCAACCCCCAGTGATATAGAATCTTCAATTGCTATGTTTGAATACCGATGGTGGTTGGGAACGAAAAATGATGAAACATACTGTATATAAGTAGTAGAAGAACTAACCAGAGTAGGATATAATTTCATGGGACAATACTTTCCAGCAAATTATCTAAGATTCGCCATGGCAATGCGGCTTTCTTAGGAGTTGGACTTGTTTAAAGCCATAACGGGCTCTATTGTTACTGGATCGATCGCATGTTAGTTCGTTGTTTATTTTGGGAGAATATCCAAAACCATCTTATTCACATCATAGCTCCATACACAATGTCGACTGCGTCGTGGTGTTGCAGGTTCAGTTTATATGTTCGATGGCTGCTACTTTGTTTTGGATTGGGTGTGGGTCAACTATCAATACCCAGGAAACTGCACTTGTTGCCGTCTTTTTGGTATCATTCTTGGGGTACCCAGTTTTATCCCAGTGTCATGCTTGCATGCGCTTGCTGTAACTTGGACCCTTAAAGATGTTATTGCCCTCCATTTGGGGGTTCTTGAAATGGGGATATACCCCATATCATCCACATCCTTTGACCAAATGTGACCCTCTGGTATAATAATTCAAAATAGCCATGGAAAATGGTCCCTCTACAGATGATTTGTCCAACAAAAATTGTGCTTTTCTAGGTTACAAACTCTTAAATTGCCAGAGGGTCATCCATGGAAATCCTTTCCTTCAAACTTCCCTTTAGCCAGTACATTGACTTATCCCAAAAAACCTGGCCGGTCCTTGTGGTGCCAGGTCAGCTAGATGCTGCCAGATTTCTCTGGAAGAGGTTTCCGGGAACCAGGGGATTTCACATGATTTAACCAACAAAGATGCTGGTTGAACCGGCAAAAAGGTCATTCGGTTGAACCTGTAAAACCTGGATTTTGCTGTGAATTATAATTTATATTGATTTATGATATCAGATGAAGGTTCATCTACCACTGACAAAAAAGGTGAAGGGGAGGAAATAAACATGCTGGTGCACCGGGGTCTTAGATTTTGATGGCCTTGACCCAACCACCAGTCTCACATCTTTGTGAATATTTGCAGAAGCCTGTTCAGGACTGCTGCGCCACTGCAACAACATGTGCAAGCGCAAGCTGCACATAGAGCGACTTGGCTCTGAGTGACAGTCTCTGGTGTCGGATGGACATTTTGTGTTTTGAAGCATCATGGATTAGTCATGGATTCAATATTCAAAGCAATGGATGGATCAATCATGGATTCAATAATCAACCATTCGTAGATTGATCATGGATTGGAAATCCATTTCTGTTCACAAATCAAAATCATCAAAGATTGCAGAGCAGACGGCCAACCCATAATGTTAAGCCCTTGGCCTTTAGTAAGCCCATGGTTTTTGGACACCAAAAAGGCCATGGCAAATGAGGCACGTTCATGTTTGAGGAAGGATTTTGAGAGAGTCTGGACCCATGGAACTCGGAAAGAATAAGAACATGTCAAATCACGTTTCTATCATTTTTTGGGGGTTACAACAAATCCCCAGTTGATTGATTTTTCTTCCATGCACTTGACCTATCTCCTTTTCACCAGGTCTTGTCTGCCCGCTGGCGCAGGTCTGGCTGGATGGGACCTGGATGGGACCTGGATGGCTTTTACTACCAGAAAAGTTGATGATTCAATCAGATGGAGGTTTCCTAAAATAGGGGTACCCCCGAATCATCCATTTATAGATGGATTTTACATTATAAACCATCCATTTTTGGGTACCTCCATTTTAGGAAACCTCCATATAGAGAAATCATGACCAACAGATTTTTTTAGCAGCTCCAAGATGGGCAAACATCTGCGGCTGGAACCTAAAAAAAGTGAACAGAGCTTTGCCCCACGTCAAGTCCACAGTTGCTGTAGCCTGTTGTCCTTGAAATCGAGTGGTGTTTTGAACTCGGTGTCGCGTGTTGAATCCTTTGGAGAATCCAGGTTATGCTTTGGAACTGGAAAGTTAAAGTTGGCTACCAAATTTATCCCTTTTGTTGCTTTGGGATTGTGGTGTCTCTTTCCCGCCAGAGGTTGATTTTGTGGAATGGGCTTGCAATCAAAGGTGTCCTTTTCCCGTTGGTTGCCTCGTAGAGAGGTATCCCACGAACCACTAAAATCGACATGGAAAATCCCCAAATTTTCGATGAAACTTCTCCTTGGGAAGGCCGATTTGCATCCAACAAATCATGAAGTAATAGTCTGTATACGGATAAATGGTAGGCCAGAACATGGCAAATTCCCAGCATCATTCTCGAAGGTCAACTTCTGGGAAGCGGGACAGATGATATCTCATTGGATTGGTTAATGGGAAAATTTACAGGAAACCATGGATTTTCCCATCAATTTTAGGGGTTTCCTGTAAATTTTCCCTCAAACCAATCCAGTGAATATCATATCCCTATTCACGTTATATCCCTTTTACTTATGATGGTCCAGCGGACTCCAGCCATCTTCAGGCAATATGCAGAAAGCTTTGCGCAACTCTCCGTTCCGACCTCGGATGCCGTTTGACTGTGGCATGTGGCGACCTCGGTGTCGATTTTGGGTGAGCAACCCAGTACTTGATGGCCTCACATTTTGAAAGTTGCCACATCCTGAATTCTACCTGGGGGGATAGTGATCCCAATTGACTTTCCTAAATGTGTTTGGGGGTTCGAAGCATCAAACCAGAAGATCATCCCAAATAGTGGCCAGTAGCACATTGGATTCTGATTATCCACTTATTACAATAGAGGACTGGTACATCGAGGGGTATGGGATAATCCACTTTGGTTTGTCAAAAGCCGTAGTGGGTTATTGTCTTTGTTCTTTGTTTCCCAAAGATCTGGTGATCATTCAGGTGTCCCAGAGTTTTTGACTACCCCAATTCATATATATATATATATACATATATATTACAGTAGATAATCGATTACACTGAAGGATTTGGAGTCAGGCTTTCTGGACTGCCAAACAGAGAGCACAACATCTACCACGATATGATTATATTGTTTGACTATACATATATTGTTATTGTTGTTGTTATTATTATTATTGTTATGATTATTATCATTATTTATATACAGACACCACTATATCCCACTGAAAAATGCACTTTGGACCCCATGATATCCCATTTTATAAGCCGTTGCAATCCATGATATCTCAATTAAATCCCAATAGAACCTATTAAATTAACTCCCATTAACATCCCTTCATTGATTGTTGAATCCCAATGAACTCTCATGAAATTCCACTCACTGCCTATAGTCGATGGTTAAATCACAAATCCCGATCAACATCCGAATGAAACCTCTTTTAGATCTGTTTAAATCTTCTTAACATCCATTAATATACCCTTGACATCCATTAAAATACCATGAAAATCCCATGAACAAATCATTAAAATCCCAATTAATTCAATAAATAAACCCATTAAAGTCCTATTAAGAATTTATTGTTGGTTAACCCCCCATCTAAGCATCCAGGCTGGCCCCTGGGATGCGAGACTGCAGCCGCTGGTCACGGAGGTGGGGGAAGGCCAAAGAAAAGTTTGTCCAAAAGGAATCTGTTTTTTTTGTTTAAGAAAATAGTATAATGTATTAGAGTATCATTATGTTTTTTTTCCCTATTTCGGAGGTGGTTCAATGTATGTTCAGGGGTATCCTCCGGAAAATGAACAGTTTCGCGTGGAAAAGCACCATGTTTAACAGGTAAACCATCCAACTAACTGGACCATTTTCCATTGTTGAAATCCCGGAGGGTACATGTTTGGTGGTAAACACAAACATTCAAGTTTTGGTATGGCAAACCCCAAAGATAGACTTAATTTAATTGGATGGATAATCATGATTATAAATCAGAAGGAGAACTGTCCATTATTGTTATATGTGATTTTTGGCTTTATCATTGCTGACATTCTTTCATGAGCATTTCGATGGGGAACAAGGGGATAATCATGGTATTATGGTGTATATATAGTACAACTTAGTATGATATACACCTGTATTTATGCAACTATATGTGTATATATATATATATATACACCATGATAGAATGAGCGTAATGCTGCTAGTGAGAAAGCCAATAGTCATTGTTTAGTATGTCATAGTCCATTGCCATTATTCATGGCAACATGTATATAGTAATTTTGGCTCTAGATGACAACACCGACACACAATGATAGGTCAATGATAGTTTATTTTGACGACGTAATAGATCAAATTCTGAAACAGTGTGTTTTACCACCATCTTTTTGCAATGTTTTTTTTCGTTTACAAGAATCCAAGAATCCTCACAAGGGAAGTCAATGCGTATGGCTCATAGTCCAATGTACAACCGCATATGACGGAATCCCGCTGAATACAACCGGTCGACTGACTAGCCATGTCTACTAAGCACTTACTAAGCACATTGCTATTGAAAATATCATGCCCTGCTTCTTTTTGTAGGGTATCTAAGGTTTTTTTCGACTTTTGGAACAATGCTATTGTGGCGGTTTTTGACAGTTATCATATGTCCATAGATTCGTCATGTTTGCATCCGCGAAACTGTGATGATGTAGAATGGACGATGTCGTGTGGATGGAAACCGGTGACTTCCCAGGTAACTCTGCAGGTCTGTGATGTTAATTTTTGGTGCTTCAAAATGGTTGGTGAAAGAGTTACTAAGGATCCTGTGAACTTGTATCGCACACGCTGTTGGCTATAGTAGTTGGGAGACCCACTTTCCCACTCTGTATCAGGCAGAGGCGGGTTTTCAGTAACGCTTGCACTTGGATTGTGGTAACCCCAACCAGCGCATGCAGGTTGTTAGAAGGAGCCGAGAAGAATTGCTGGACAAGATAGCCATCGCTTACAAGGCAGGTGTCAGGTTGAGGCCCCTTCAACAACAGCCTGAGTCATGAACTTAAGGATTTTTTTGTGGTTTTTTGGCAACTCTCACTGGCCAACCCCAGAAATGATACTAGGGGAATCCCCAAATGTCCCAAATCAGGCCAAGGCCCAATGAATGCGTTCCCCCGAGGCCTGGACCAATGTTTTCTTTGCAGTCTGGGATGTTCAGACAGCTTGCGTTCAATTAATGTGACCAAGAGAAATGGCGACCATTCACCTTTTTCGCATCATACTGAATCATACTCATTGATTTGTTCTGATGTTTTTTTTGCTTATTCCCATGTTTTTCGTTTATAGTTGGTGGATTCAAACGTGTTGTGTGTTTCCATCTCTCAGTACCTTGGATAATAATCCTCAAGAAATTTCACATTTTCAGCGTGGTGTTGAACCACCAACCGCTGGTAATCTAACATGGCAAGGAGAAATCACTCCAGGGAATTTTTCGCACGTGACATCACCACGGCAATCCCTTGATTTTTTTTTAGGTGCCCTGGGGATCCCCTTGGGCACCCCGAGTTTTGGTGGGATTTCCAGGTGGTGTCATTGTCGCACTTGGCCAGCGTACTTGGACTGGATGCCGTCAATGCCAAAGCGGCCTGCGAGACGAGAGGGTGGGCCTGGAACTTAGATGTACTTAGATCAGAGTAGAGTGAGGGACTTGCGTGGTTTCTATGTATTGTAATGTGGCAAACCCAATAGTAAACCTACCATTTTGGGATGATTTATACTGCCTATTTATGGTGATTTTGGGGATGGTTGTTTATTCGGTTTACCACATTCAAAGATGTCAGATGTACATGGTAAGCCTCAAAACAGGATAGAAAGGCGGGTGAATTACAGCGAAGTTTAGGATTTTATCTGTCTATCGTTTTGGGTCTTGCTATCACCAGTGAATGTATGGATTTAAGCTGCAACAAAGGGACGATTTAATGCAAACATTGGATAAACCACCAATTTCCGTATTCGGAAGGGAGGCCGACCAATTCATTCATTGTGGTTGCTCACCCACCCACCCAAAATCCACTAGATCGAATTAGTTTATGATCATTGTCATCATTTTCCATATGAAATGGCCATGAAGCTGGTAGGATTACCCCATTTCGGGCACAACCCATTACCAATACTCTTAATGGTTGGCTATTGTAGTGTTTTATATCACCTGGCTTAATGGTCGATTATGTGTTCACGGCAGCATGTGGAGTTATGTGAAAAACACACACGCATATATATATATATATATACATATTATATCATACATCCATATGATTACTATGTACTGTGCACTAGAACTTTTGAACATATTGTGTATATATGTATATATATACATATAACTCATAGACTCATAGCTGTGTAACCATGTTGACTCTGAATTTCAACATCCATGTAACCACACAGAGCAGTCACTAGTAATTACACCATCCCCAATTTTCCCATCAATCCACATGGCTGGTTTAAAGAAAGCATCAATACATATGGGTGGTTTACTACTTACCCTCCAGTAAATTATAACATAGACCCTCTCATGAATTGGTGGTTGGAAGACGAGTTTCCACTAAGAATTGGTGATTCTCAGGGTCAAACTGTTGATTTTCCAGAGGGTGTATCCCATTAATCCCCATAAAGTCCCATGAAATCCCCATTAAATCCCATTAAATCCCATTAAATCCCATTAAATCCCATTATATAAATCCTATTAAATCCTGTAAAATCCCATAAAATCCCATAAAATCCCATCAAATCCTATTACTTCTTACTGCCATGAAAGAACTTCAGTGTCCTCAGCCGAGGCCCTTGACACTGACGGCCATGTTGCTCCTACGGCCTCGAAGTCCGGTGAGGACCTCATCAAGATGGGCGAGGCAGCAGGGAATCCGCATTTTTTAAGGGATTTCATGGGGATTTCATGGGGATTTCATGGGATTCTCAGGGGATGTTGCGGGGATTCATGGGATTTTTCTGGGATTTTGAGGGATTTAATGAGTTGTTTAAGGGATTCAATTAGATTGACGTGGAATTTAATGGGATTTAATGGTGCTTTTTTTTTTTTCAAGGGGAAGGCGATGATCCCTTCAATCGTTGCCATGAACTTGTCATCACATGTGATTGTTTACACATGGCAAAATATATCTGATTGAAATAGCGAGTTCCCAACTATTCCATGTGCATCCGTGTGTAGATGTGGTTTGCATTCTTATAGATAGAAGGAATACCTCTGTAGAGGACATCGCCTGTCGGGAGAGGAACATATGAGAACAACGAGATGGTTGAACATTGCGAACATGGTATACGCATTAAGAGGATCATCTCTATTGGACGGTATATTTTGTATATTTATTTAACTTTTTAAACAATATATAAAATTTATGTTAAATATTGAAATTCTAAGTTATTAAACAAAATAGTCAATTGTAAATGGACATGAATTGGTGATTTCGCAGCCAGCCTATTGTTTCACCACACGGCACCCTTTGGAAAACATGGGTATGGGTCGATTCGGTGTTCGTAATGTGGTAACCTGGGAAGGTGCGAAATGAATTCCAAAAAAGCAGCCCCACAAAAAGATAGAGAGGTAAACTCCTTCTATACAGTTCATTAACAAAACTAGTAGGATCTTACTTCCATTTTTATCGGTTTTCTAAACTAGGGGTAAATGTGCGTTCTATATCGATCTTGTTTTTTTTTTGGGGGGGTTGCTGTACATCGGCTCCTAGGATGATTCATTTGAACTATGGTTATAAAGCATATGCTAATTGGTATACAGTACACGTGAGTCATGTCCGATTTCACTCCCTATTTTCAACAGTCTTCTAGACTCTCAAGCCACCAGTCCATACCCTTCGGTTGTTCAACGTCGCAAGGCAAAAATCACTTCGTGTCAATTTGTGTCCGTTTCCAATGGACACACATATAATATGTATATCCTTTGGGGTTTGTTTCGAAACAGGGTCCCCCCAGTTCCATGGGATTACATTCTTTCATCTCACTGAAAACGGTGTGATGCTTCGGTTGGTGTCACCAGCTGGTGCTGAGCTGATGGGGTATCCAAGATTGGCCATGTAGTCATTTCCTTCTGAACATTTATATAGGGGAAGGTGAAAAAGAACATATTTTAAGTAACCATGCCATTTTCACCATTCATTACCATTTATATAACATAATATTCTCATAGCTAGGGAGATCTAACAGTCCTAAGCAGCGAATCTAAGCAGCGAATCCCAGATTTTCACCATGTGATCCATGGACTTGGCCAGGCTCAGCTGGACAGGCTGTCACAATACATGGCCCACCTGGAGCAGACTGGGCGCCTTGACCAGGTTCAGCGTTCAGCGCGCCGTCACGGCGCAGGAATACCAGGAGCTAATCAAAGATGTCTTCAGGGGAAATTGATGTGTGTACAGTGTACAGTAACATATACTATTTACTGTATATTATAGGCTATAATAATTATATAATTATGGGTAATTAATGCTGTAGAATTGCTGGTTCATGAACAATTGCTAGCCCAGATTCCTCAGGGTATGTGGTAAACACAATCGTAGATGCGAATTGGGTATTGTTGTTCTTCCATAGTGATCTAAAATGGCAAGTTCAGCCTTGCTGCGTTGGGTACATGTTTGTTCCATATCCCCAAAAAGGGAAGTCGTTGGCTTGTGTATATTATATTATATGGTTGATCTTGATAGTTACCACATTAGACAATACGCGCCTGAAAGTCAACGGTTGCAGAAAAATGCCAGAATGGATACAAAAATGTCCTTTCAATCATTTTCAATCAATTCTTGCGTTTTCGATGTGCGTCTTCAGGAGAGTATCAATGAGATGAAGCTAATCTGCCTTAGAGCCTACACCTGCATATACCCAAGATCTATATATAGATACCTACACACCCCTGCGCATCTATCTGTGGCTGGAAAGAGTTGGATGGTTCGATACTACAGATAACCTATACTGTATACTTGGGTCCATTGGTGCCACAGTTGTGGTTTCCATACTCAGCCTTGTTAGTTGAATTCGGCTGAATTTCCATTATTGTTGCTGGATTTATTTGATTTTGTTGTAGTTCAATCATAATAGATCCTGATCTTTGTTGTCTTTTTTGTGGGTCAATACCCATGTTCTGTAGGTAAATGCGCATGTTGGCAAATACCCCCCTGTTTGCCTCATGTGTTGATGTTGCGGCCGAGGTGCAAAATCTGAGACATTCGCCTCATCCTGCCGTGCGCGTAGGAAAAGCGGCAGATGTGTTCAATGAGTTTTGAGCATCCAAGGGCAACCTGAAGAGCCACCACAGCAAAGCAGTTAAGCACCTTGATGGCCCAGGAAAGGTGAGAGCCAAGGGCTGTGGCTCAACCATCAACAAGACCCCGCAAATTGCACCTCAGAACTATCAGACATAGGTTTCATACAGTTTCAAAATTCTTTTGGGTCTGTAAACACCATGCGCACTTGGGTTTTATGACGTGCTTTGCCACATTTCCCCCAAAGACATTCTTGCCATTTGTTGATGGCTCACATGTGTCTCCGTGACTGTGCGTAGCTGGAGATGATCCCTAAAGGACAGACTGCAGACAATGGATGAACTTCAAGATGTTTGTTCTCCAAATTTGGCGCACCGCAACTTGTTTTGTCGGATGTTTTGAGATGCAGCTCCGAGAAAGAGCTAGCAACCAGTTTTGCTTTCTCATTCGAATTTCAAGACATTATAAGTATTGTTTCTTCAAGTTCAAAATGGAAAAAGACACAGCAACGACAGCAATAACAACAACAAATAACAAACAACAGCAGTAGTTTCGCACCCCCGGCGGTTGGTGGCCATGCTGTGCTGTCCTCCCGCAGTGGGTCTGGGCAGTCTGGGTGGTCTGGGCACCGGTAGCCTACCGGCGCTGGTCAGCCACAGATGGACAGGCGGTCCCACGGGGGGAATCGCAGTGATTCCATGGGGATGTTTTGGAGTTTGCCATCAAAAGTGTGGATTTTCAACATATTGAAACCATCAACAAAGAAGGGGATGAAATCACCCATGATTTTCAGAATGAGTAATGGGCCAATGGGCACAAAGCAACGCACACACGTAATTTTTGAGGGAATCAAGACCATCAATAGTTGGGGCTGGGAAAGCACATCAGTGTCCAGAGGTGATTCATTGGAGGGTGCTCCCACCATGTCCCACCGCTGTGCCCCTGGTGCATCCTCGGGGTGATCGACATGGATCTGTACGGAGATCTATGGAGGACATTGAAAACAGAAATCAGCACTTCTCGCTTTGCCGTTCTACTGTACCAGATCAGGTGCTGTGAGTTGTTCATTGTCAGCTAGAAACTAGCCCGAAGGCCCCTAGGCCCCAAGATTGCTGGGATTCACTACGTTGAAAACAACGACATAGGTCTGACATAGGACCAAATGTCTCGGTCACTACCCCAACGACTTGACCCGTATGCATTGGCATTGGCATAGCGATGCCAAAAGGCGCTGGGGCTTCCCGCCATGCTCCGAAGTCGCCAAGAGTTTGGTTGCAGATGGGCCTAGGTGTGGAGACGTCAGATTGGGATGGGCCATCCGGATGGATTCGGCATCAATTCTGTTGTTTTTCAATGATGGAATGAGTTTTCTGGAGTTTCCTTCCATCAACTAATTTTTGAGAATTCACCCATTTATAGATGATTTATGGTGATTTAGTTATCAAAGAAGGTGGTTTTCCATGGCTATGTTAAGTAACCAGAGGGTATCAGCGGCCAGCCTGGGGCCCTGGGGGCCCCTGAGATGGCCGTTTTACTCAAAGTCTGAAGGTGGCAAAGTGGTTCCACAGTCTTTCACTATCTTTTTTAGAGCTAGTTGCTATACAATGCTAGCTGCTAGGCTATACATATTTGTGACATGTGACGATCTTTGAACATCTTTGATATCTCCATATATATATATATGTATATATATATATATATATCCATGCTTGGCCCTATTCATACAAACGTCAACATGTGTGTGATCAGCTATCGCTTAATGCTTATCCGTTCCTCACTCCCTCCCATGTTTTTCCACCTTGGGATAATGAAAGGAACCAAACCTCCGCAAATTAAAACCAGTTTGTGTTTTTTTCTCATCAACTCCAGGTATTGTGCATTGTACGTATGTTCTTGATTCGTGTCATTTTTTTTTAGATGAATCTGTAATCTATGCTGGATCATCGTGGATGGAGGTCCTGCACCAGTAGATGGTTTGCTCCATTATTGACAGTGGTTTACAGTCACCAATAGTTGCCATCTGGTGCAGGAGTTCTTCCATCCACAGTATGTCCCCCCAGTCTTCCCAAGCCGCTGGGGAAAAAAGGTGCAGGTTTGGCCCTGGCGGCCAAAGCCAGATATGCGCCGCAGCCCAAGTTGGACCCGGAGCTGGCGGGGCTCTCCATGTTGAACAAGGAGCCGGAGCCGGGGAACCGATGATGTGGTGAAAATGACCTAGTAACATCCATGCATAGCCATCAATCAAACATCAGACAATCTTAGATTAGCACTGATATGATTATCTGGGATGATATCAACTCATGCGGGGATTGAGGATCATTGATGACTGAGGTTTCAGAACCATCAACCTGTGTGAACATTGGCCAGATACTTGTCACTATCATTGGGTAACCGTCCCATTGAAATAGCTCGGTGAGCGGTGAGCGAACCATGATCATCCAACGTCCAACGCATACCAAGCTGGAATGCACAAGCAAAGTGAGGATTGAAGCGTCACTTGGATGATCCATGAAGTAAGGAAATGTTCGGGGTCACGCCCAAACCTGTACCACTTAAAAGTTAAAACTGATGAGGAACTAGGATGCAGTTCCTAACCTATTGCCTATTGCCGGTATATCACACATCGCAAAAAATGGATGATTGACACTGGAAACAAAAAACAAACGCGATGGAAGGAAAAGGATAATCCTACCACAATTTGGTGTGGAAACCTAAATTCATGAAGAATCCGTCAGTATGATGGCACTAGCTTTCAGCGGACATAGTTGAGGCCTGGACCAATCTAGACCACACATGTTCTCAGCTTGTTCTCTGGCAATGTTGAAAGCAATACATTACTAAGTTGATGTACCAGTACCATGTTATTTTTGAGTCAGAACTCCCTGCCCTTCTTGCACAATTTCGGATTCTGTATGCGACCATGTGACTCAAAGATGGCCAGTTCCATTATTGTATCGTACATGCATCTCCCAAGTCTCCTTTTTCGGTGGTTTTCATTCCATGGTAAGTTTTTTCATGCTACTGAGGGAGTTTACGAATGGGTGACTATATCATCAACAATTTTACCCATCTCCATATCCATTGTGACTATCCACTTGTGACTCGTGTGCTTGCAGGATCTGGTGGATGATGGGGAGGATTCCGAATCTTTCAAGCCACGGGATTCTGCCGGCGAAGCAGATGAGTTCCTTGTTGGAGTTGTGGATCGGATGGATTTCCCCTCCCTGGGGGGACAGCCAATAACTTGCGTCAGCATCCATAGGGTTCACAGAATTCTTAAATGGGCAACCATCCCCAAATACGGTGAACATTGCAGCTTGGTGAAATGTACTTTTTTTTTGGAAGGGGTACCCCAGGGTACGCCCAGCAATAGTGGGCGATAACCACCGACAAAAGGGAGATACTCCAAAAAGAAGCTATGTGTGAACATGTTTTTTTTTGACATGTTTCAACCAAAACAAGGGGAATAGCCATATAATAATAATTTGGGGGATGATCCAGCTGAGAACAAACAACAAAGTGGACAACCTCCAGTGAGGTCTACAATCTGGTCTTATGAGCAAGAACCGTGAGGATACAATTTATTCGCTTTGGGATATTCACTAGCCAGAGACGGGACATGACCATGGTTGTTTGTGAACTCAGGATGCTGTAGTAGACCATGAATTTTGATCATCTGGATATAGGTTTAGGCAGGGACCCTGAACCCTATTTCCCACTACCGCGGGTCCAAACACACATAATAATTTCACAATGATTTCACGAAAAGGTAGCCAGAAGTCAATCGTTGGGTCATCCGTCTGACAAAGTCTTCAACCCCAGAATCGACTTGTACTGACTACGTTTCACCGGAACTTTCCTGAATGAGTTGCAGGTTGGTGATGCTAGATATGTGCCATGGCCATGGCCAAGACTTGGGTAAGTTATTCATATTGGAGGATGGTCATCAATCTATTAGTGGGGTGGGGATTAAGATACCTGTCATAATAAGGAATTCCTACTCGTGGTGGGATGACCATACCCTACACACCATTGCCATGTTTTGATCATGGATAATATGTGTTTTTTCCCCTCCCCTCTGTTGGCGGCTGCAGATCGAACGCCTTCTGTTTCTTCCCCCTCCCGTTTGTTGCAACGTTTGACTTTTCTATGTTCAGTGCGGTTGTGCTCTTCCTGATTGATGTAAAACAAATTATGTACCCTCCGGTCATCAAAAGTGGCAATTGGAAAATCCACCATTTATAGATAAATTTCCCATTAAAACATTTAAAACCTCCATTTATGTGGGATTTCCAGCCAGCCACGTTTGATGACCAGAGGGTACACGTTCTTTTCTCCCAGGAATTTGAGCTGACGATCCATCCATGACTCATCTGTCTTGAGTCCACCAGTTTGGATCTGCTGAGGTCATGGGCCTTTTGGGAGGAGCAGAAAACTCCCACCAAAGGCGGGTCAGAGCCAAGCCAGGGGCGAAGGGGGCTATCCATGGCATGTTCAAAGTTTAGCAAACTGTTGGTACAAGCTATTATAGGCTATAGGTATGTATATATGTTGTTCTCTCATACCCAAATTTATTCGAAATTACTTAACACATATGACAACTCTGTACTAATGCATGTGCAATGAAACACGGAAGGTATGACAGAACTTGTATGCAAGACAAGTGTTGGGGACGCATCTTCAACGACACATCTGGGAGCTTACAGTACCTCGCATAAACATTTGGACATGATATGGGTGTGTCCAGAGAATGGGGTGGCCCCAACATTTGAATCAAGAAACTGTGTTCTCAAAATGAGTCATGTAGGTACTTTACATGTGACTCTTGAGTCCATAACTCTAAGATATATCCAAATCTTATCCAGCATCAGTCAGTCGCCAATTTTTCCAGCTGATCATCTTTGGTAGAAAACAAACCAATGATTTCCATCATCCACTAAATCACCATTGAATCCCTATTGATGATTGTTAAAGTCCCATGGAAAATCCCCATCAAATCCCACTAAACCACCATTTTTTATCCCACTAGATCCCTAGTGTTGATGGTTAAAATCCCATGGAAAATCTATGAAAATCTCATGAAATCCCACGGTATGGGTCCCCACTCCCATGTTAGGCGCTGGCAACCAACCGCGCGAAAAGTTGGCCGCTGAGCTGCCTTCGCCTCTGCCTTCCTTAGAGCCGCCGCCCAAAGAGGACGAGGATGTCATGGATCAGGCGCGGTGGATGAAATTCTTTGGATTTGCCAAAGATTTTCAGAAGATGTTGTTAAACAATGTTTTGAGGATTCTTTATTTTCCTTAAAGATTCTTAATGTTCTTTTTGCCCATTGGCTAATCCAACATTGTGGAACCTACTGGGAATATGGTTTCTGTGTTCCATGAGACAATCACCTGCCATTTGTGACAGGAGACGAGCTTCAGGAAGGCTTATGGCACGGAAGCCATCATCATGGGCACCTTTGGCTACATGTTAGAATAGAGTGATGTCGCCAAGTTTTCAGGGATTTTTATCCAACAAAAATGGGAATAAAACGATCAAACGCTAGCATTAGCCATAATCCTCAACAGCTTCAGTTCTAACAGCAAACAGGACCGGGGCCATGGCCTGACCTGGCGCTCTCTCCTATCCACAGGTTATCTGAGATTGCTTGGATCCATTCTCCCCCCTTTTTTCATTCCTGACGTCACAAATCAATTTCAAGAAAGGACATCCTCCAATAAACAAACATAGGGATGGAAGATCCCACATTTGACATATGTTGATTGTTATTGACTTGTTGAGACTTGGGGTTTCTCCCTTCCGTTGGTGTGCAATATATGTTTATATTTCTGTAACTATGTGTAACTCAAGTTTTTTCAATATATATATATATATACATGATTATATACATGTATATTATATGACTGGAATAAATCACAGTGATTAAGCACATGTTAATTCCCAATCAGTGCAGAGCCCAGAGCGTAGTCACCGCCTGTTGCCTCAAGGTACCAATGGCGAACCCATGAAGGCTGCTTGGATACCCCAAAGTTGCCCCTATTTTCACAGGGGAATATGATGATTGACCAACAGAATCCATGGGACGTTTGTGAAAATTGGGGACCACCAAAACCACCAGAGTTATCCACAGCTCGTTAATTTTCATGGAGTTGAATCGTATTTATGGGGCCCGATTTAGAGAAACACCCTGTATATGACATCAACTTAGAACCCGGAACTACCAGAAACGCACAGGAACAATTCATCATAACAGAGCTCAGATTCCATTCATCAAAAATGGAACCGTCAGGAACCGCCATCATTGATACCCCCGGATCATCCAAAGTTACACTTGTTTGTTATTGAAGCAACGAGAAGTTGAGCGTACCCCCCTGTTTGGAATTCCAGCTTACCAACTGCCAAATTATGCGTAAAAGAAGTTGCAATGAGGACGTCCTTATTTTGCTTCGATTCATTTCGATTCATAGATGTTGAAAGTATATTACAATATTTCCAATCATCATAAATAGATAATTGTATGATGATTATGTCTTCTATCATGTTAATCATATCCCCGGTCAGATCCATGTCCTCTGCTTCGACTCTGGCGCCAGACTCAGGTGGAGCAGTATTCCACTTTCCAGGAGGCGGTGGAGGAGTTTGGTTATCCGCCCTTCCTGCAGGTACGCAGAAACCAGGGTGATACCATGGTGGAGGGGATGGGGATGTACAGATATAACAAGGACCATGGCATGGGGGGGTGTGACAATTGCATAAAATTCTTGGGTGGATGGTGAAATTGACCAAGGACTTGGAGAACTGTTAAAGGTGGCTCCTTTATTGCTTACCTTTGCCAGATAACCATAGCCATAGCTGACGATCTTCTTCGTTGGGAGGGGCATCAGCATCTAAAGATTAGCCATGATATAGAATCATGATATGCAAAAGGCTAGACTAGCCCAATCACTGCCTTCATATGTGAAACGAATCACCATTTGAATGGATTCCTGTTAAATAAAAGTGATCATCCAGATGTATCCAGTATCGCCAGACTGTTTGATCAGTTTTGGAGCTTTCCCATAGATTTGTGTCATGTTTTGTGAGTTTTAAGAAACTTATGACTGCACCACAGAGTCATAGATTTTGCACTGATGACACCTTGCCAGGCGGCCTTGGCTCGTCGCGGTTTCTTTTATTTGACGCCCGTGCAGCAATGCTCTCTGCCACTGATGCGAGGTGACCCCCACGGTCTCGTTGTTGGACCCATGGATTGGTTGAAGGGAAAATTGAAACCGGAATCCCCCAACCATTTGGCCTTAATCATGTTTTATGGTAAGCACTGATTCCCAAGCATTGGTTTAAGCCCCCATGTTTTATGGGGAAAAAAACACCGTGGTTTCCTGTAGATTTTCCCAACCAATCCATTGACTGTTGGTTTGAAACCGTGAGTTATGTTCCAGGATGCTGATCCCCATCGACAAGCCATTTTTTTGGGTGTTCGGTTAAACCGGTATACCACGGTTGAAGACCAACCCAAATAGATAGCCTAAACTAAACTGTTCATAGTATATGGTTTTGACTTTGGAGCCTCAAAAACACCATATTGATGGTTTCTGATTGGACGTTCTTCCCATGTCGAAAAAACGATGTTTCATGACCTGGATCAAAACAAGAAGAGTTGACAGTTCACCCACCACAAAATAGTGATAAAGAAGGGATGGACAACAATGATCCCACGATAGAGGAGTGTATCACCACCAAAATAGTAGGGACCCCCGTATTGGGGCAATTCTCTTCGGGACTCGGGACCCCGAAATACCATAGGATTCCTTCCTGAAATTGACTAAGTTGGAGAATTCTGGTGGTATGGTCCCCAATTTTAGGAAGCATCCGATGGACTTGATGTGTTTATCATAATTTTCCTTTCTGAAACTTTGCAACTTTGAGATAATTAGGTTGGATATCCCCCAATATCCCACTGTATATACATACAACTTAGGATTACAGTCCCATGAAACCCCCATTAAATCCCATCAAATTAAGTCCCATTAAATCCCTTTCAATCCTGAAATCCCATTAGAATCCCATTAAATCCTAATCTTTACCCACTAATTCACATTAAGTCTCCAAGTCATGTGTTTATTGCACTGCCAGATGGGCACGACTTCATGGCTTCGGCTTTTACCGGCTCCGGCAAGTCGCATGGCCCTGGAAATGGGGTGTACCATCAAGATCCATGAAGTATGCCCCATCGTATGGCAAATTCATTGGGATATGTTGGGGAAAAATATGGTAAAGTATATAACCAGTGTGTGAAATGTAATTTGTGAATATGTATTATATATATATATATTTATGATATATGTATATTATACAACTAAGCTAAGCAACCATAACCAAAGATCGGTAAATAGCCAACCATAATCTTAGGTCGTGATGTCTGAAAATGGGGGATTCAACCATAAATAGTCTGGATTTTGTGGGATTTGAGGGTATACTGGGATTGGTTACAGAACCAACCTAAGTATTTGGGTGTACTTGAAATACTTGAAAATGGGGGATACCCTGCAAATAGCCTTTGTAGTAGGGATTATGATGAACCAGGGGATGGACTTGGGTACCCTATGTTCAGACAAACCCCTTATGTGGTGAATCCAATAATAAAGCACCCCATCGGGATGGTTTGTTTTTGGATTTAGCACATTCGCAGCATTTACTCCAGACATTAAACCGAGCCCCTCGGTCAAGAAAAAGTCGTCAGGAAGATCTATAGGTTGACAGTTACCAAGTGCAGGGATCATAAAAATAATGACCGGATAGACCATTCGGATCCATTTGGTGAAGGAATATTGCTGTGAATCTTCCATTGGATGATTTTCTGTATGAATCTTGGGCTCAAAATCATGAACCCTCAAGTTGCATGGTTTCAGATCCTGGCAGTGACCAAATTTGTGGGACCCCAACTTGGGAGTGCAACCAGCGCAAGTTGCAGATTGAAGGACGAACGAGGGGTACATCAGCTAACTGGGAACTGGTTGGCGAAAATGGATGATTTGTTTCAGCTATGTTCGATGTTTTTGAATCCTTGGTATCCAACTGAAACTGAAACTGATCTTTGAAGCTTTAGCTCTTTCACAGAGGCGTGTGCTCATCATACTCATTTGGGTATTGAATCATGACTCAGTCTCAGCAGGAAAACCAGTGGTTATCCATGCCTATCCCTCAGATGATGATTTCAATTCGATTTATGCAATTTAAAGCAGAAAAATGCTTTCACATACATTTTTGTGCCATATTCTCGCCATGGCCTGTAGACACATTACGTTTATCACCCCCCCTTATGCATCGCATCAACACCCTCTCCTGTTTTTTGCTGTGCAGCTCGGGGAACTAAGGACCACCGCATACCTGCTGCCCATTCTCAAAAGCTTGAACGAGGTGCCACTCTGCCGTGCCATGACCTCCGAAATGACCTTCCCATAGATGATTTTCTTGGCCAGGGAGCTTCCCCAAGAAGCAAGCATGCCTTGATGCAAATGTTTCTTGCCAAGAAGGTATCTGAGGATCCTGAGAAAATCTAAGCAGCGTGTAGATGACTTGTGTACCGTAGTATGATAATGATTTAATGATAATAGTATCGACAATAATCACAATTGTTTTTGGAACAATGAAAGTGATCATGACGACGTTAACGGTAATGATAATGTAATGACGATGATAATGATAGCAACACTAATGACAATAACGACTATTTCTGCTATGAAAACCAACTAGGTGATAGTACTATGATAGTACGTGAAAATTGTCCCCGAGAAAACAGTGGATCCAAATCTTCAACACTTCCATGGCTCAGGGGGCCCGTCTGGTCCCTGGAATTCAAGTGGCCAGTCACTTCAAAACGAAGGACCGGCTGGGAAGCTTCACGTGCAGAGTTTTGGGATGCTGGATGAGCTATAGAAACCTTCAATGACACAGACGTCCAACTGAAACATGGTTTCAGTTACATGTTCATCTACCACACATTACCACACTCTGTAGTGTAATCTCGATAATCAATTTATATTAATTTTATACTATATATATATACATATATATATATATATACACACTGTAAAATAATGTAACATATTAATTTACCAACTACTGTATGAACCAGTCTTGGATGGCTCCATAATATCCATGTGTATGCGCATATGTCGCTTAGACTTCGTCCATAGCAACCTCACTGGCCGACCTGACTATAGATGGCATGCAGGGAACCACCCCAATTCCACATACAAATAAGCATCCTAAATTAAATAGGAATAGTAATAGTCAATGTATCATAATTGTAATCATTAATATATCATGCTAATTATGATACTCTAATGATTTCTAGACGTTTAAATTCCGAACGAAAATGACGCAGGACGGCAGTCGTAGCGCCTGGAAGCCCAGCAAAGCGGGTTTGGCCCGGTTTGGCTGGATTGGCTGAAGATGTTTGCCATGCGAAAGTGCATCTTTGTTTATGACCTGTTTACCGATTTCCAAGATTCCAAGCATTTTTGTGGAACCTACCCTCTGGTAAACTAACATAACTATGGAAAATCATGGCAAATCACCATTTTTCATGGGACAATCCACTATTTCAATGGCCATTTTCAATAGCAAACTGTTAGTTGGTCGATGTATCCGTGCCCAGGCCAGGCCGAGTATCGCCACAGTGCGTGGCAGGGACCTTGGTGCCGGTGGGTTACTACAGATGAAAGAGACCCCCCAGAAACTATGGTAGATGTAGGGGATTTACCATTGATTTACACATATTTTGGGACCATGGAATGGGGGGTGGTTCAAAAAATTGGGTGGATTGGAGTCTCATGCTGTTGGCTCTCCGCTTATCAATCATTGAATTATTGATTCATAGTCCACATTGGCTGTTTCGATCCACATGTGGAGTACCCTCATCCCTGACCTCATCATTTCCATTTCTCGGATTTGCTCAAAACATGTCTTGCAGGGCTGCTCCAAGCCATTGGAATGGGTCATTTTTCTTCTTTAACTAGCCATTTAACGCCCCCCCTTGTATCTGGTGTGTTGGGAGCAACCCTGCTTTGTGGGTGTTCCAGTTGTTTTCTTTACACCTTTTTGAGAATCTACGGGGAACATTCTCATAATTGCCGGACAATCCTTTGCCATTTGTTGCAGCAACTTCAATCCTCATCTTTGCTGATATGTTTGGTCATGTTCCAATGTCCACCAAATAGAGAGTTTCCTTGTGCAATCCCACGTTAATGCGGATGATATAATATATACCACCAAAGATAGATGGTTAAATTGGTTTGTCTGAGAATTTAGGGGACAACTCATGGATAATTACATTACGTCAGCTGGTGCATCATTATAGGTAAATCATCATAGATCATCCAACTACAGTAAATGTACCATTTTCCATGGCAAACTGTTAAAGAACCAGAGGATATCCCATCAATATCCCATGAAATCCCCATGTTGGTGAAACGCCCATGGAGTCGCGGCGAGGCATGAAGAATGGCCTTGGAGCCCTGGAGTTCGAGGAAGCCACGGGCAAGGCGCGGTGGGTGACCCCATGGGGGTCGAAACCTATGGCACCATTGCGTGGATTACCATCCATTCACCAGCTATTTTGATGTTAACCAATGTACCGGGGTTTGACCCATAACCATGCAAAATATGTAATATATATATATATATGTGAATGGAGTTGTTTATTGGGGATGTGGCTTCCTATTGTTTATTGAGTTTTTGTCCAACCAACAAATAAGGCAATGATTTAAATTATGAAACCATCCCAAATGATGAAACCATCCCAAATTATAAAACAAAGTACAGGGATATTGTGAAGAATCACAAGTAGGGGATAGTAGGGGTATACCATTTGAAATGTGCTTTGTTCTTGCCATAAAACACAGCAAGAAGAAAACCAATGCAACGATCCAACATCCAGTAACAAACAACCAGAACAAGAAGATGATAACAACAGCAATATGTGGCTCAAACAAATGACTGAAAACATGAGAACATTGACCAACCAAAAAGACCATCGGGGTACCACCAAAAGAAGATTTTCGCAGTTTCAAGTAATCCCTTCCTCCTCAAAACAAACAGCTTCCAGAAAGGGTTTAGTGTTTGACTTTGACAATTTAGGGGGTCCCACAAAAATTGGTAGTTTGAGTTCATCATCAACCATCATTCTTTGATTTATGACTAACATTTGTTGTAGGATCATTAGGATCATCAAGCGCAGCCAGGCACATCGCCAGTTGGTACCGGTGGATTGGGTGGTCGGCTCGTGGGGTCCCAAGGGGCGGTGGATCCACCTGGGTCACGGTGTCTAGACTCTAGACCTCGATTTACTGAACAAAGGGGTAGTTTTCCCCCAACAAAAAAAAACAGACTCCTGCCATTCTCTACCTTTTTTGTTGTTTTTTTTTTTGAAGGTCCAGTATGTTTGATCTCAGAGTTGGTTGAGGCAACTTGAGGGAATTGCTTCAGGATATCCTACGTTTCATGGTACAAGTTTGGTTTCCTACAATCTTCCTTTGAATCAATGTATTGCTTTGTTTCTGGCATGAGTGAAATTAAACTCCAAAAATGACCTGAATGTGTGGATTTGTTCCCCAATGCCTTGACCCAAGGCTACAAAAGTAAGCTTCCCGACATCCAGTGGTGCATCATCATTTTTCCATATTGTTCCCATTTTACTATCACAAACCAAGGAGACGTATTTAATTCCCATGAATTTCCCCATTTCAGTGCCATAACCAGCGGTAGCTCCACCCATTCCTGGTCTCAGCCACGGTGCGCAGGCCTGAGGCGCCTTTGAGGAGGCTCAGAATGTCCACGAAGTTTGTGGATGAATCTGGTGGTTTCCCAAAATAGGGGTACCCCAAATCATCCATTTATAGATGGATGTTCCATGAAATCAACCATCCAGCTATTGGATGCTATTGGGGTATCCCCATTTTAGGAACCCACCACATCTACAGCGAAGCACAGAAGACTAGATTTTGCGCAAATACATATACCGTCAACATAACTATATTGAAAGACATTATATTATTCAGTATATCTAATGTATATAGTTTAGTTTACATTCCCTTCCCCAGAAAAGAAACAAAACACACGCACACACACACATCACCCGCACTGGCTGCATGTGGCAGATCTGTTTACATTTGGGGTAGCTCCCAGGACATGGGATGTTCACCCAGTCAGCCATTGTATAGAAAAATACTACTTAGAGGATATATCCATATTTTCATGAATATTTAGAACAACTACCAATTGTATAGATTTTTAGAGAAAAATACTAATTGTATAGAAAAATACCCATGAATATCCCATGAAATCTCCATGTTTCATAGTTAAATCCATGTTAAATCCATATTGAAATCCCCATTTTCCATGGTGAAATGTGCGACATGCCATGGCACCTCGCTGCGACCGGAAGGCGATGGCAAGGCCCCGCCTTACCTGGTGCCATTGTCCTCGTTCCCACCAGAGAACTCTGTGAACAGGCACGACATGGCACAACTGTGTTCAGCTGGAGCGTTTTTGGAAATGCTTGGGTTCCACTTTCTTCAGCAAAACTTGGGGTTTCAGCTTATGTTTGTTTTAAGGATCAGTGAAGTCTTCGAAATCCTCAAGATTCCAAGCAGAAGATGAGTTGGCACAATGACCTTCATGTATCTTCATGCACAAAAGGAACATCCTGGCGCCCTCATGGCTGACTAAACCTCAGACATGATGCTTAACACTGGGGGAACCAAACAGAAAGAGGCTTAGGATTGATCACACACTGTCCAGACGCTCAAGACGCATGGATTCTCTCCACTAATACGATCTAAGATAGGAGTTTCCCCCCTGGAAAAAGTGTGTATATATATACTTATATACATGCCCGCAGTTGATGCTGTGGGACGGATGCGAGGTGCATTTGGAGACCAAAGAGTTTCTGCACTTTTCAGCTCTCAGAAGTGTTGAGAACTCAGGGAACAAAGCCGGGCTGCTATGGGACATGTGGACTTGCAGAGTTGGGGATTTGGGCAGTATTGTCACTACTATGACTATCATACAGTGTGGTAAACCCAACTTAGTCAAACATGCCTAATTTCACCAGAAATGCGCAGGATTGAATTTGATCATCCCTAATCGGAGGTTTACTGTGTATTGTTGGGTTTATTTACCGCACTACCACTGTGATTTGTGCAGTTTGCAAAAAGGCAGCTGGTTGATGATAACAGAGAGTTATATCACCTCATACTCATACATGTATAATTATGCAGCATATTGGAGACTATCCCAATCCATGAACTCGGAATCCCCCTGAAGAGCATTACATTGAACTAACTCTAGTACCATAAACTGCTATATTAAATATATAAAACATTGTAAAACCGCCTGTCATGTCGGGGGATTGTCCAATACGACTAGGGTTTTGCCAACTCCCGAGCGCAGCACGAAGGTGGCGCTGTTCGGCGATTCCAACCTTCGCTCGCAATTTCGCATCACGGCAGCAGGAGTTTGCCGGTGCAGAACCGCTGTCAACTGCTTAATGGGTACTGTACATTTCTGTACCTTTTGTTAAGTTTAAAAGGTAAATCAACAACACAGGGGGCATGTTCGGTGGCTTTGCTAAATTGCCAGAGGGTAGATCATAGTGCTACCCATTTTTTGGGGGGCTGGAGCACCTCAAGGGTTTTGTTGAACAATCCCCGGACATTGGCAAATTGTTGGTGATAACTAGTAACTTGTCACTGGGTACATCATATTATATACAGTATATTCCCCTCCACTCCAGAAAATCGCCGAGTTGCAACTCAAGTACTAGCCGCTAGCCGCTAGCCATGGTCATCGTGCACCTCAATTTTAGGATCATCCAAAGTGCTTGAGCTTGCATGATGAATTTCATGAAGGTTGCCCTTGTGGCAAGAGCCTGTCCTCAGGCCATGACTTTTAATGACACTTGATCGCTGAGAGCTCATGGTTGCATGGCTTGGCTGAATGATTTGTCGGTCATCAAGATGTGCTGCGGATGAATCGATAAAGTTGGTTAATTCACATGTTTCACAGACGATTCTGATGACAGTTGATGCGCAGAGTGTGCATTTGACACGCTTGCCACGTTCTCCTTGTGCCCTTTTGTTTGTGGAAGCATTGGGAAGTCACTGTGTTGTGTTGATGCACCTGAAGCAGCAAGTCCAGGCACATCTCAAACAGATCGCTGAATCCTGGACGAATCACCGGTTGCGCGCGTTGCATGATGAAGCCTCGAAGCGCTGCCCCCTGCCCCGTTGCGGCAGGAGCCCAGAGGGCGGGCAATGACTCACTGGAGCTTCCCCACTGAGACGCATTGGAACTTTCTGCTTGGCCATGGTTGTAATATGTCGTAATACTGTAGACGCAAAGCCAAGAACACTACCCCATAAATTTGGTTTAAGGGAAAACTGACATTAGAATATTGAATATACGCAACATTACATAACAAAAACGATGCCAAAAAAAGTGGCGATGCCAAAAAGGGGTCTATGGCATATGGCTTACCACTTTGGTGATTGTAGCCCGCAGCTGTGGGCGAAACATGGGGAGATAATAAAGTTGTAATGACCGTGAACAAAAAATGACAATTCTCTTTGTTTTATGATGAAGTGCCTGTGTGTGTGTATACACACATGTATGTGGCGTTGTCTCTCTGTCTTGTCTCTGTGTCTCTGTGTGCGTTTTTGGCATGTTGCCAGCCGTTGGCACATCGTTGGTGCGCAAAGAATCTCTGCCCATTTCCTTCTATTCTGCGGACTGTCTACACTGTTTTCTCGGGTGAGGTCTGATTATTGGTGAAATATGTGGGGCTAAATCTAAGATCTCCAGGCCCGCCCAGCCAATGAGTCGTTTGTTCTTGTGTTTCCTGGAGATTTTAAGGGTATCAGTGCAATCTGGGGCAATTCAAGGGCAATTCAAGATTGCAAGGCAAAATCATCCATTAAAGCGATCATATCATTTGTCTTGAACTTGGAAGCCATTGCCCTGGCCCTTGTTGATTGTGTGTGTGTGTGTGTTTGATAGTATCCTCATGATTTAATAGTTCCACATGCCTCTATAACCATCCATGCGGATTGATTGAACATAGTTTATACTAGCAGTTTAGTCTTCCCGGGCCCATGATTCTTAGTAATATTCCAATCAATCATATACATAAAACAATAGTGCAATAGCATGCAATAGAAAGATCTTCGTATTTTCCCTTCACCTGTTGGCACCCCAACTGTCTAAGGTGATTTGGCGCATGGAGCCGATCTTTTGGTCCCTTGACCAGCGAAAGGGGGGGTGTTTCTTTTTGGGGGGACAGTGGACACCAAAATTGTCCAAATCAATGTTAATGTTATATAATTATCATGTTCATGATTATCCAAGTTACAAGTCATGTTTGATGAACTGTTGAATAATGTTGATTATACCAAAAACATCAAACATTCATGAAAAGTTTATCGACACATTTTTTCATTCACAGATTTAAAACATGGGGAACAGGGCAGACAAAAAAGGAGTAGTCATCATGAATTGCATTTTGCTTTATATCAAAAGCATACACCCCAATTTATGTGGGTTGAATGGGGCATATTTTTGTTCGAGACATACCCATGCAAGTTCAACAAAAACATGGCAAACATGGGTGGTTTGTGTTCACCGTTACAGATGGGCTAAGGCTATGTATTATATAACTATAGTTATGATGATGTCTATATATGTATATTAATGTATATTATCTATTATATTTAAATATATCATATTAATAGTGCTCTTCACCAGATGCTTACTGGTATTGTTGCGTGGCTTGCACTCTCAGTATGCCACAAGCACTGGTAGTCATTTTCATCGAGCCATCGGAAACACCCCCTAAAAAATGGTGAATTTGCTTCTGAGTAGCGGGTGCTATGGTAGTTACAAATCCTTTGGAAAGCAATGTTGCTTTCAATAAGGAAAACAACATGACAAGTTTTGAGAGAGAAATAACATACCAGAAACATGATGACGGCGTTGTACCAATGGTATCTAAACCAGTTGTGTGAGATTTACATGCTCCAATGTTTTTTTTGAAAAAAACAGCGCTCATATCCCCCTTTAGAAAGGGGTATTGTATGGTATTGTCATTTAATATCCCCATGATATTCCACGAGATTCCATTTTACAAGCCAATATAATGTGGTTCATATATCCCCGGTACATCCGATTGTATGCCCTCATATCAATTGCGGATCACCCGCTATGATAATCATGATATATATATTTATTAGATTTGATTTGATTAGTAAGTATGATATTTGGTTTTTGCTACTATGATACATTAAACATTAAGAATAGTTACAATATCAAACACAGTAAACTAATATTTCATGATCATGATATCAATAGTAATACTGTACCATAACTCATAAACAGATCTAATTACTAATAGTACGATTTCCTCCTGATTAGTAGTAATTATCTTTTTGTTGTGTCATTTATACAACTTTATCAATCATTACACAAAATTATTAAACAAACAATTCACAGTGGGTCATTACAAGTTGTATTATGCGTTATGGATGTATACTGATTTACCAACAGTTATCTATTGTCCATCCACAGTAAATAGTACCTAATATTACTAATGACTCATATTATATACTAGTTTTGCCCATACGTATATCAAAACTGATTCCATCCACTGAAGAAAGCAGGGTTCCATCTCCGGCCGCAAGGTCTCGACTCCAGGCCGCTTGGTGGATGCCTTGCACAAGGGCCTGGTGAGATTGGATAAGGCGCCGGGCGACGCGAAAAGCGGAGACACGTTTTCAAAAGTGACTGGTGGATGGTAGGTTAACCATAAAAACTGGTTGGTTCATGGGAATATCATGTGGATATATGTGGATATGATGGGGAAATATGGGGGATATACTGGAATTTTACCAAATGAAGATATGGATCAACTGGAGAATATTACTATCAGTAAGACTGGGGAAGATGACATCTGAAGTGTAGATTATTTGATTTACCCGTGTGAAACAGATGGTTGTCCATCCGAATCCTGACCTATCTCTATGATCCTCTGAAGGTCAATGAAAGAAAGAAACTGATGATTGTAGTCATGAAACCCGGTCTTGCAACCACTACTTTATGAGGTCCAGGGCCTCAATGTGCCTTCACATTGTGTTCTAAATATATGCACAGCTGAGATCAAAGCTCTTGTCACCACTTGCTAGATTCCATTTGCCATCATTTGTCACTGTCATCCAATTACCATGACCATTATAATCACAAAAAGATAAAAAAAAAAGACAAAACCACAAAGATAACACCAGATGCAGTTCAGATCATCTATGGATATTCCCAGCTTATAAAATTTAGCCATTGCTATCCCACTTATGGATGCAGAGATGGAAGCCCCCTGTGCCTTGAAAAACCAAAGCTCCCCATCGAGCCGGGAACAGCCATTTTTTCCAGGATAGTGATACATGTTCCATTGAATACCCCATGAAGTATCCATGATTATCCTGGATTCACCAATATTAATCCCAGATAATCATGATACCAGTATAATTTTCAGTATAACTGTTAATAATTGATTCCCAATATAATCATCCATTTGATTGTCCCATTATTAATCCATTATTAACCAGTATTTTCCCCATGAAATCCCACGAAATCATCCCAGTGACAGGTGCGCTTTCTGGTGCTGGATGAGGTGGATCGGATGATGGAACTTGGTTTGCGCCTCATGGAGCTACGACGCTACGAGTTTCCCAAGCACATTACTTGAGTTTATGTTTGGTCCATGCAGTCAAGTAATCTATGGATCTGATTTCCATGATTTCATCTGATTTTTCATTTGATTCTTGTTTAATCAGCAAAATGTGATGGTGCTAAGCCGCCGGATTTTGTTTGTGTGTGGATTAAGATCCCCTAAATGGACCCCCCACATGAACAGATCCGATACTTTGCCATTGTTTCTTTGCAGGGACTTTGCCTGTCATGTGAGTCTTCGCTACATTTAGACCGTGATATCACCATTGTTGATACAGCCAGGGATATCTAAAATCTCCATGAGAAATATGGAACCATGGGTGAATATTTCCGACCCATGGAACCACAGAGTTTAGTCTATGTTCAATATGAACCGCCTCAATATTGGGATATCCATACCATGATACATACCCACATGGGGAGCTAAAGAGGCCAAAGAGCCCAAGCTCATCCATTGAAACATCACAAGCCGTTGCCGAGTCTTGGTTTCATTTAGGAACCCATTTGACACCCTGAAGTGGGCAAACTACCTTCAGAACTACTGAAGAACTATTGAACAACTACGTAACTTTAGGTCGTGTTTCCTTTTTTTCAGTAGTCGCTCTACCTTCAAGACTACTGAACAAATATGGGTTGCGTACGGTTGCGTGACTGCCTAAGGCTTTGGGAGCCAGCTCGAGGAGATAGTAACGCAGGGAGCCATGCAGGGGCTCCCCAGGAAGGCGAAGGCTCTAATGCGGCTCGCGGTGTGGTGAAAACAAAAACAGCTGATTGATGATCATGGAGGATTTCAAACGGTTTTAACATGGTTTAATCATCATTTACAAAGTTTTGATCATCAAACATAATTACAATTGATGTTGAAAAATGGTGATTGGTCGATGATTACAGGGGGCGCTACATACTACTCTCAGACAAAGGGAAAAAAAACTCCATCACGCAGCCATGATCAAAATCACATCTGTTTAAGAAAATAATGTTCCTCATGAACATTGCCACAA
Source organism: Symbiodinium sp. clade C Y103 (assembly GCA_003297045.1). Classification (NCBI taxonomy): domain Eukaryota; class Dinophyceae; order Suessiales; family Symbiodiniaceae; genus Cladocopium; species Cladocopium sp. clade C. The sequence continues at coordinate 188,295 of BGPT01000432.1, read as the reverse complement.
CCTTCCGTAGTTCCCATGATTAGACCAATGCAAAGGTAGAATGGATGTGAATGCTTGGTGTTCATGGACTCATTTCTAGGTTTGAAAACATGCAGGGAGAGGTCATATCCTCGGCTATAAGGTGCTGCCTCAGTCAACAAACATCACTGGGAGACAGCACCTTAAGTAGGCATGGCCAGTCCCAAGAAGCTAAGCTGTTTGTGATCATATGAGTTTGTCCGAAACTGACTTATGGCTAGTTTAATAGGGAACATGATGATGAACCAGTGCATGGGATGGGGGTACCTTATTTTTAGACATTTCTACATTGAGACATTGTAATTAGATGATTGGTATTGATTGGTGTGTGTGTGTTTTTCCCCGCAGGATGGGTTTTGGTCGTTGCAACATAAAGATTGCAGAAGCGATGTCTTCGGAGTGACTGGGATCCTTCACGCCTGCAGTCCTGGTGAAATTCCCCGTGGACCAAATGGGCAACAGCTACTGCAGCTGCCAGTGCAAGAGTTGGCCCCTTTTAGCTATTGTCTTTTTGAGCCCATGAGATTCCAACTATTTCTGAGTGAATTATAGTGAACTCACTGGGGCTGAAATAATGCTTGGTACAGCCCAGTGGAATTGCCCAGAGTTATGGTTGCGGTGTAGGCCAGCCATTAGGAACCAGGATCATCATGATCGACTTTTTTTTTCCTGCTGGTAATTCAGCACGGCATGGACAAGAACTCGTATATATATATATATATATATATTTGTGGCTGTTCCCCTATTTTCCCATAAAAAATATTTAAAAACTAGAGAAGTGCCATTCATTAGATTGGAGGGGCAACAACCATTTCAAACCCATTCCTTGCTGGTTGAATCGTTTTTGAACCTCCATTCTTGCTGAGGAAAATCCAATTATATGATCATTGCTGATTTGTAGTAAGCCCCAAAAAGATAGATGGAGGTTTCCTAGAATGGGGGTATCCCAAAACCAAGGGTTTCAATACTAAAATGATCTATATACTGTAATTTTATCGAATTTTGGATGATTTCAGGTACCCCTATTTTAGGACACCAACAGATATCCTTTTGGGGATGACCATACTCCAAGTGTTTAAAGTTTCGATCCCAGGCCCAGCCGGGCTGGCGGAAGGCAAACGACGGCAGGGGCTTCCCAGCGAAAGGGCATTCCCCAGTCATGGTAGGTGTATGGCATTGGGTGAATCCCACAGTACTGATAATGATAATAAAATAGAGGGTGAATATATCCTGGGATAGTAACGGATATGTTGATATAATAATGATAATATATGATAATATCACCTATGCTATGCTGATTACAGTAGATATTCCTGGCTACCGGCTACTTGACAATGGCTCAATCCACATGCAGCCGGGATAAACCGAGCTACTTAGGATTCGTGGGATGAATGACCAAGTATGGGTCAAAAGTCAAAACAAAAAAAACAGCATATACTGTAAAATGGATGGTTTGCCATCACAAAAATGAACAAATTCCCAGCATCACTGCGTGTTCTCTGACTGCCATTGAGTACAGCAGCAATCAGGCTGATCTAGCGTAACCCCAAGTTGAATGCAAATCAAGAGCTTGTTTGACATCTCCATGGCCCAATTGTGCCGTCTTTGGATATCTTTCAGATGATTCCCCCAAGTTTCAATATCTTTAGGTTGGACATGATTGGGCCATGCTCCAAAACCAACCTCGGCTTCATTCGGGAGTTTTCTCAGTGCTCCAAGACCAAATCTACCAACCGCCTACACTATGGGGGGCCCACAAAGATACTACTGGTAAGTTACTCTAGAACTCGAATCATTGGGATGGATGGGATATCAAATGACGACGGCTCCCCCCGCAACACCCCGGTCGCTACTGAGTTCTGGTCGGCCACGATCCCGTTGTCGGTGCGCGAGTTGGCTGAAGCCTTCCTGGGACGCAACTGTGCAGGGAGGCCGAGACGACGGGGAGATCCCTGGATTTGCTAGTAGGATATGTAGGGTTGACCATCTGGTAAACCAACATAGCTATTGAAAATAACCATTTTCAATGGGAAAATCCACTATAAATGGCCATGTTCAATAGTTATGTTAGTTTACCAGAGGGTATCCACTCATATATAACTGGAGTGAACCAATCAACCAATCTACCTACGATCCGTGGGATGAAGCACCAAATTTGAACATGTTTAAATGTAATCGGATGTTTTCATGCTTGGGGGAGCAGTTCCAACTACATGTATAATGAGTGGATAAAGAGCCATAGTTGTAGTGGCCCCATATCCTAATTATTCCTAGCTTTTGAATCCTTATCCCTGTATGATATCTCATGACAATTATTACTGTAAGGGTTTTACTGACTACCCCTTATATCTCCTTATATCCATGAAAGAATTAAGAAGCCCTAACTGCACCCCCAAGTGGAACTACCATAAGTGCGGGCTTTGCCTGGAGAGTACTCTCTAACTCCAGCCTGGCAATGGAGAATTCCCCAAGAGATCCTGGAGCTTATGGGAGGCCTCCAGGATAGATATAGACCTTGGTTTATGGCTAGGCCAACTGTGCTTAAAGCGGTGGATATTTATACATATTTATTACGTACATTTTGATGGAAACTAAACCAACTTATCTACTGATTTTATGGACAAATCCGATTTGTGTCGATCTATAGATAGATTTTCATGTATTTTCCATGATTCCCAGATCACCAAGGTCTGGGTCGACTGCACGGGCGGACAAACCAATCCCGTGGTGCCTCGGCAGAGTTGAAGCAACACATTTTTATGGTGTCTTTTTGAATGGCTGGTGGAAAAAAACAACAACAACACTAACAACACCATTCAAATGTCTTGTCTTTTTAAGATTTGGAGATAGCCAAAGGGACCCATAGTGAAGTCATTCAAAATTGGTCATTTTTTTAAGATTTCGGGAAGTCCTAGTAAGATTTAAAAAAGCTTACAGTGAGTTCAGGTAGTTCCCCATCCTTAACAGTCACAGGTCCATCCACATAGGAGCACACAGACATAATGTTGTTCCTTAAGTTGCGGTTCCTTCTATCCCAAGAGTTGACAGAGTGCCACGTGTCTTTATTTTTGGCCGTAGTTCTTTTTGTTTCCGCTTGACTGGTCCTGCCTCTTGTTGGTTGCACCTCTAGAGGTTGTCACTTGGCTTTGTATTATTGTATTGATATATTGCATCTTCGGTTGCGTTGCTGAATATCCCAAGCGTGTTTTACCCATTTACGAGCAGTATTCCAATACTGATCCCAAATGTAAATGGCTTCTGACCCGACAAACACTAAGCAGTTGCGGATTGTTGGGTGATCCTCCCCATAGTCAAACATGGCAATGAAAGATACCCTAGTTATAGATCATGTTCCAAGTATTCCCAAAGTTTCCCATGATTTTCCCCTTAAAACATATTAAACGTCCATGTTTCATGGGGCATTTCCCCAGCCAGCGCCGTTCCAACTTGCCGTTCAGCCCACGACCATCTCTCACATCTTCGTGGATGCGCGGCCCCCGCATCGAACGATGCGGGAGTCGGGACGCCAAGCTTTGCCGAAGACGTGGTGACCGAAGACGTGGCAATCGCGGAAGGTGTGGCGCAACCAGGCTGTGTTTTCTTATGTTTTCTTGATTGTTGTTTATATGACCTGGGTTTAACCATGTTTCACCAGCATAGATATGGAGAAAATATATGGATTTCTGATGAACGTGATCTACAAATTGTGAAGGTTCCTATCTTGATTTACTATATGGTATTTTGTTTGTCGTATACCCGTATAGTATTTAGAAGGAGTCTTGTAGATATGGCCTGGCCTTGCGTGAAATCCAATTAAATCCACTGTGTTTTCCATATTTGCGAAGGAGATGCTGGGTTTTCCGTTGCTGGGTTTGATTTCAGGAAGTTCAGTTCCCCCATCATCACAGCCAGCGGGGCGTTGGGGGGGTTACTGTGTTTGAAAACTGGGGGAAAGGCCTCCAAAATCATGTGGAGTATCTTCATCTTCGTGTTCCATATATTTTGGGGTACATACCTTCCATATTTCATTTTTGGACAGACCCATATCTCTATGGTTAGTTGGGGTTATCAAGCAACATCAAGCAACTAACATAACTGAAGGGCCCTTCCTGACAGGAAACTGGAGGGCCCAATTTCTGGAGCTACCTTTGGGCTCACTGAAGCTTCCCCGAGCCAGATTCCGATTCAGATTGATTCAGAGGAAAACATGATGCACCATCTTGGACTTGGCTTCAGATTGATTGTGCAAACAGTCCAAGGAAGCCCTGCAAGATTAAAACAAAGATGAAAGGTAGATGTGTAGGTATAGGTAGGTGAACATTAGGTGAACATTCGGTGAACTTTCGGTGAACATTAACATTAGGTGAGCATTCCCAACTTGCATGTTGTTGTTGTCGTTGTTGCTGCATGTTTGCAATCACGTAGTTAACGAATTTGGGGGATTTCCCAACAGCCCGCTACCTGGGATGATGCCAAGGTTCAAGCCTGGCGATCCGGTCATCACGAAAGGCGGCAGGCGCAGCTGTTTAGATGGTGGCAACGCACATGAGGAAACATGGGGATTTTTCAGCATGAACAAGAGGATTAGAAGAGGTCCGTTTTCTGGGATTTCATGGGATTTCCTGGAATTCCATGGGGATAGAATGGGATACACTCGTAGTCAAACATAGCTGGCTGGGACTAGAACATGTTCTTTTTTTGGATAAATCATCTGCAAATGGGCCACCGGGACAGTCAATAGCTAGTCCCTTACCATGTGGTCAAGACAGGTGGTCCGGAGCTTACCAATGGGTTCGAGCCATTCTGAATCTGACTCGGGTGGATGTCAAAGCTATGTGCAATCTTCCTTTGCGCTTTGTTGACACATTCCAACTCTGTATTACACATCTGTTTATGGCAATCCAAAATCCCAATGATTCCATCTCCCTAATACTTGATATATCTTTGTATAATTATGTCGTACTTCAGTCAGATAGTATGCTTTAGTCTTGTATCTATTGATTTTGGTGGCCCATATGAGGGCTGTTGCATATTACTGAGAAAGGATTACTCCAGCCAAACCGGGGAGTGTTTCCACAGCCGCTACAGGAAGGGCATCGCGGAATTTCAAGTGGGTCGTTGGGATCCTTAGGGCGCTTAGGGTTTGTCCAAGACTGTGGGTGCCCAAAAGCCAATTATCGAAGGGATCTTCTGAAGGTCGTTTTCAATGTTCCCATTGGTTAAGGTGACTTGGTAAGAAATCCCATCATTGATCCTTTTGAAGCGGCAGATTTTGAGTGTAGCCAATTTTTGAACAAACTGGACAAATGCTGCGTTTGGCATGGAGAGGCATTGGAGGTAAGACCATGTCAGCAGCTACATGTACTCTCTGAAAATCAAACCTGACAATGGAAGACCATCCCACTTGCGCACTATCTTCTAATTGAATCATGCATGCGCCTCTTCCACTGGCAGATTTGATTCCTGGAGGGTCTGAACTTTCCATATTTGGGGAGTTTGGTTTTACCAACCCCCCGCCCTTTTCGGCATATGTTTGATGTTAGTCTGGTGGTTTTCACCCAGGGATTTCCCTCAGAGGTCGATGGCGGGTGCAGTTCGATGACGGCGAACTGATCCAACGCAAAGTCCTGAAGAAGGTAGTGCCTCAGTCAGTTCGCTAAGTTGCTTTATAAATCCCATTTCACTAGGGTTATGGGTGTTTATGGTACATATTATCTATATACTGTATGTAAGATAGCACCAGCACCACCTTGCATCAGAAAGGACACAAGGCTGCGGGTTAAAACTTAGGGGCCCGATATTTGTGGGATGAAGATCCAGCTATTTTGGGGTGAACAGATACAGGAAGGGTGCCAGGTTTCTGACACATGGCCACAAAGAAATGGAACGCCTTTTCTTGCTGATTGCCATTTGCCAGCGCTATATGGTCGGGCCATAGATCTCATACGATTTCATCAACCTATCCAGGCCTTCGGTTGATCAAAGATGCTGTTCCCTTAGCTCCTTACACCAACAATATTCAATATTCGGCTGGTGATTGGCCAACCCTTTTTGGCCCGGACCTTGCAACAGCCAGGGCCGATTGCATCATACAAGTCTGCGGACGGATGGTGCCAAAATCCACAAGCTGGAGCTGTGCTGAAGCCCAGCTGGGGGTGGGATATGGAACTTGCAGCTCTGGGGTATAAAACCAACCATTTCATTTGATATTTGACGGGGATATGTATATATATATATATTATATATAATATGATCATGATTTAAGGTGGATATATTATATATAGCTATAGCTATAACATAATTTGGATTGGTCTAGAGATCATGGGCATTTGCATATATTAATTACCCCCGAAACATATGGCAACTTTCGCGTGGAAAAAATGGTTTGAAGCACTGGATAGGTTGGGGTCGCGATGTTTTTGGACACAGCCATTTGATGGTCCAAATGGTCCGGATTCACGACTGGCATTCATGCACTAGGAATTGAATGTGCCTGCCTGGACTTGTCGAAGATGGTTGATGCGATACCTACATGGGACGAAGATGAGGATGAGGATGAGGATGAGGATGAGGATGATGATGATGATGATGATGATGATGATGATGATGATGATGATGGTGAACTGCAAACCAGTGACTTTTGACACAAACGGACGGATGAAAATTGGATGGTGTCCTGATTGCTTAGATAAACTGGGGTCCGAGTATCCACACGTGGGCAAAATGGTTTGGTTTATCAACATATATATCAACATGTTTCCACCTTGTATAAGATCGCCGCAACTTCAGGGTAAATCACCATTTTTGGACAAACCCAGTGACCAATCCATGTCAGCATTTCCGTGAATCTCGTTGCGAGTGGCGCAAAAGGCTGCGGGAGATTTTGGAGACCAGGGATTTTGAGCAGGCTCGTTGCAATCTCTGCGGATGGGTCTTGCGAAGAACATAGATTTAGATACAGAAAGGCCAGGTGGGTGCCAATTTGTACCTTCACGGCATTTGACTCCTGCTAGATAACCTACAAAGTGGTGTGGACGCTATTGTGTTTTTTTTTTCATGGAAGACCTTCGGTGTACAAAAAGTGCGGTCTTGTAGGCATTTGCACTCATGCCGCTTTGCAAATCACTCAATTTTCTGTCGCTGGTGCAGACAGTGCAGACCTTATTTCCAAAAGAACCACAGACATGACCATATTATATATCAATATCATTTGATAGTATGATATTCTGATATTTACAGTATTTGTTTATGGGATATGTTGGGACCAGACAATTGCATTGGTTCAATACACGAGTATAGATGATTATATTACTGTATATATATAGATTCTGGATCGACACAGGTTCTTAAGTTAATAAATCAGTTTTTCAATCAATTCGCAGAGGTCCCCAACATCTAGGAAAACATCAAAGCCACCTATGTACAAACATTGTGATCGTTTGAAAACTGTTTTTCTTAAAGGCAGAAGCCTCCAAAGCGAACATGATAACCTACAATGGCCTGGAACACCGACCTCCGTGAGGCTACCATCATTGTGTTTTGCCGAAGGAGAGACACAGCTACTTGACGGATAGGTTGTGGAAGGATGGAAAGTGTGGCGTTGGCCACAGGTCAGTTGGGTTGTCTCAAAATGGGGTACAACATGGTACAGCCGCAAAAATCCAAGTTTAGCTGGGAAAATGTTGTTTTTTGACTTTGAAAGTCTAAATGTGTTCTTTTCCAACAGCATATTTAAACCATGGGTTTTTGGAGTATCCTATATTTATGGACAAACTCAACTTGCTACAAGTCATCCCTGGAGTCAAGGTGACGTTGCGTCAAGTCTGGATTCCTAAGGTAATGTCGAAAGAAAAAAGCAGGCTTAAAATTCGCCAATATATGTGGGTGAATGAATGATCCAGGTGAATAATCTGGATGAATTTGATCATGACCTCATTGTGACGTCACTGGAATGGTGGTTAGTAAATGGATGTACATGGAGTCATTCCCAAATGGCCTTGTTTCCGTTATATGTTCAGGTCAGTGAAGCCGAATTTTTGATTGGTAGACCTTCAACAGATTTTTCAGCGAAAAAATGGACACCACATGGCACAACTTCCTGTTGGGATGTTGTACGACCACAGACATTTTTTCCGCTGTTTTCAACATGTGCGATTGTCTGAAGAATAGGGGTCACAATTTATGGCTGAACATGATGATTAAATATGATTAATCATTGGATGCAATGTTCTTGTTTCCCAGTATTTCACTCAAACCCATTTCAGTCCATGAATTTCATCGCTTATCAATCTATGTTACATGATGGATGTGTTTTTTCCCTTACATTTATAGATGATTTCCCAGCTATCAACCTCCATTTCGTTCGAGAACATCTCCAGCGATAGCCACGTTTGAGTTTCCACCGGTAGATTCAGCCCAGGTCATGGAGGTCTTTCGATACCTCAAAGAGCACTTTCTGGGAGCCGCTTGGATCATGAAGTGATCGTCGTTCTGGCGAAGGGTCAGAGGAGTGGCAGAAGCTCCCAGGTTTGGAGTTGGCCAGTGCTTTCAGTGAACTCCGTTGGATCAACTTCCAGTTTATGGTGATAAACTGAGTTTGTGCATCTTTGGGGAGTGAACAAAAACATGAGCAAACAACTGTTGGTGTTCATCAGCACACTCAGAGCTTTGACCCATACGCATATAGAGTTGAATTTCCTAAGTTCACCACTATCAGAGGCCACAACTATCAGATGTGGTTCATGATTCTGTTTGAAGATTCGAACCGCTCCCTACATTCTACATTAGGTCAAACCTCCCCAGCTTTTTGTGACTCTCCATCAAAGTTTCAGGTATGTTTCCCAGGTTCTTATGGGTTTGTTTGGAATACATATATGCCGTAGGGGAACACCCCCTTCCATCCACTGATCAATCATCACATGTCTTCCAATCTCATTAAATTCCTAATGTTGATGGTTGCTTAACTCCCAGAAAATCCCAATAAATCCCAACAAAAAAATATGCCACTGACTGACGGTCGCTGGGTTCTTCGGCTTGACCCCTCCACACCACGCTGGACCCGAGGTGGTGACGTGCCACGGTGGCATGACGCAGTCCTTCCGCAGCAAATCCATCAAGGACTGGTGATTTTCGAGATCACCCAACTGTGGCTTCACACGTGGCTTCACACGTGGCTGCATACCTGAGCCGCTAATTTTTTGCAAAGCTTCCTAGCATCAATTTACATAGTTTATCCAGGTTTAAACTTTAAAATGAAATGGTGTTGCATATATAGGTACAAGCAGCAAAAAAAGAGGGGATATGAAGACAGCTATTAATGAGATGATCAAGTGGCAAGTGATTAATGAACCTGGTTCGCAAGTCCCGATTCCTGAAATTGCCTCACTTTGATATAGCGTGATTCATGATGTTCAAACTTACTCTTTGATATCCTATGATATTGTAACCTGCTACCGATGACTCCGGGGTCGAACCACGTTTGCAATGCTTTGCGCCATCAGTTTGGCCGACGAATCAGCGGTTCTGCCCCTGGGGTCGCCATGTTTGAGGTTAATGCTAAAGTAACTGGATTAGTTAAAGGGAAAATCTACAGGAAACCATGGTTTTTCCCATCAAATATAGAGGTTTCCTGTAAATGGATCACTTAAAGATCAATGGATTGGTTAATGGGAAAATTTACCGGAAACCATATAGGAATTACCCCTATAATCCCCTATATTTCATGGGAAAATCCATGGCCTGTAGATTTTCCCTTAAACCAATCCCATGAAAAGAATCCTGACTCTGGATGACTGTTTATGTCCGACATTTGTATCTTGTGTCATTCATGAAAGACAGCCCAAGCCAAACCCGTCGCAACGTGTGGTACCTGCCGCAAAAATATGAGCGCTGACATTTGTGCTGATGATGAACTGAACGTGAATATCCAGGGATTGCACTTCTTCCAATGATGACACGTGCCCCAATGTCTATAGATCCTTTTTTGGCTATCCAACCGTTCCCGTTTCAGAAATTGCTTCGCAGCGATCCAGGCTTTGAAAGAAGGGACTGCGGAAATTCTGGTGGCCACCGACATTGCGGTCCCTTGGTATGCCCCCTGCAGGTCACGTCACGTTGGGTGATCCTCTGAGAGAGAGCAGACAGCAACAAGCAGACATTTTATGACATTTTGTGTTGTTTTATCCCTGGAATGGTTGATGTTTTTTTCATGTTTTTTTCCATGTTTTTTCCCATGTTTTGAACAGTTAGCTTGATTTTCGGCCTTTTGCACCTGGAAATGGGTTGCGATCTATAGCCATTTCCTAGGCCAAATACATGCCAATGGGGTATATAGCCTTTGACATGTTTTCAGATGTTTTCATAACGCCCAAATGCTACATCGACGTAAATCGGTTTGTTTCAAGCTCATCCGCAGTCCCATTGTCTGAACGGGAAAGAATTTCACAACGACAAAGCTTCATACGCGATGGTTAGTACGGGGGATCATTCCATCGATATCCAAAGATTGCTCATGTCCAGCCAAGTTTTTTTTTGGACCTTAATTTGCCCAGAGCATCCCAGAACTATAACTTGGCCTTACATATCAGCTTCGGAAATTCTCAAGCTTGGTTTCAGGGAAAATCTAGAGGACAAATCGAATCGGTTCGATATTGGTATAACCATGAATTTTGACCTGCTGCCAATGCATTGACAGTATAGTATGAGTAGAGTATATTATTTCCATTAATGTTCAGTAGATTAACCCAATATTTCATGGTAAACAAAGAGCCATGGTTTCCTGCCTTGATTTCGACCCGTTATTTTTTTTCTAGCGATCATCCTTGAGGCTCGAGGCTTGGATATTCCAGATATCTCGCATGTGGTGAATTACGAACTGCCTCTGGCCTTTGGGCAGCAACGAGATGCGGACCTGTGGGGCGTGAGGGAGGTTTTTTGTGGTCAACCCAATGGAAAGTAATACCTAAACAATTGGGATGATTTGAATCTCATTCATTTGTGGAAAGTTATTGGGGTGGTTGAAACCATTGATTTTGTCACAGTACATATAGATGGACCCAAGTAGTTTGCCACTGTTTGACTTTACTTTGCTATGTTTGGGGAGCTACATGGAGTTACTATATGCACACAATGATCACAATGTCTGTACATACCTGTTAAAATATTCAATTCAACACTGGATTAGGCTGGATTTTTGTATGGTTTATGGTTTTAGAATGTTTTTGAATGTTTTGGACATTATTATTGTTTGGGATACACTGATAAACCATGATGAATCTCCTTGAAATATGTGGGCTTAGTTAAGGTGATATATGCTGACAGGATGTCCAGGCCAAGGCCGAAAGCTTAGGTAAGTCATTCAGTGGGATCTGTAGGGATCAACCCAGTTTTAGTTGTGGTCTCACCATATTGGATCTAGATGTTTCAGGTATTTGATCCAGAGATGAATTATGAAAGACTAATAATTAACTTGGATTGGCTTATGTCATGTTTTTCTCAATATAAACGTGAATCTGCTTCACTTAACACACTGAGAACTGATTTCATCAAATGGAGAACACTGATTTAGAACAGACGGATTGTTCCCAGAGTTCATCAAATCTCTTGCAAACTAGATTTCATGAATATTTTCCCGTGACACATCATTTTGCATCAAAATTCCCGTCATTTCTTGATGTTTATTAATCTTCTGTGTGACTTAACCGTGATGCTTCCAGCTTCGGATCTTTTTCGGCAAGGTTGGCCACCGTTTGGCGCACCCCAATCTTGGCAACTGGATGAAAACCCATTGGATACATACTCGTATGCTAGATCATCATACACTATGTATGTACATTACATACTATATATACATGAAATCCATAGATATCCTATATACTAATATCTTATACATATTATATATATATATGTAACACGTGATAACACTATATAAGTTGGTAAACGATCCATGGTCAATTGTGTTTTTTTCCACATGCGAACATACCACGGCCCCTGAGGTGCTCGATGAATTTGTTCATCGCGTTGGTCGTGGCTGGACGAGAACTTTTGGGGTCGGAAAGTGGACGGTATCGGAATTTATGGATATTTAACTATTGAAAATGGGAATTAAGATGTAGATTCAACTATGCAAAATTTAAGATTTCATTGGATATTGATGGGATATTGATGGATTATGACAATTCTGCAAGGGATTTTGGGTATACTCCATTGTTGGAACATCCCAATACCTGTATCACTAGTCGATGTGTATGCTTGGGCAGCAGCTACAACTGATTGGGTCAGTAAGGGTCCAACCACAGAAGGGTGGCGAGGTGATAAACCACAGCGAGCTGTGAAGATCCCTGGAAAGTCCTCTCAGTTTTGCCCAAGTGGATGACAGTACTCCGTTGCACTCAATTTCCATTGGCTTATCAAATCTACTTCCACCGGTTCACAGTTCAAACTGCAAGAATCCGATTTCCAATTCAGTTGTGATCAAGCTGGGAACAAGTGGTTTCTCCTGTCCAAGCTCCCAGTTTTCACTCATTCTACTCTCTGATAAATTTGGTAGCTGTTTGTACTACTGGTTTCCAATTAGCCGATATAGGATTGAATTCGCTTGCACAATTGGTTCAACAGCCTGCTCCTGCCGTTGAGATATCCATATCGCATGATGTGCATGTTTGATGGACTCAACTAGGTAAATCTTGCTTGAGCATTTCAATGTTGTTTTCTTTTCTGCAAACCGGGGGAAATACTATATTATTACTATAAATTATAAATACTTCAAGTTTATTTTATACACTTCTCCAGTTTATATTACCCTTTGGTTATTTAACATAGCCATGGAAAATTGTCAATTTTGGATGATTTTCCCAGCTAGAAACCTCCATTTGTAGGGGATTTTCCATGGCTATGTTAAATAACCAGAGGGTATATGTATCATGTATAAATCCTTCGATCACACCAAGGCACTGGCCGCATCGGTCGCGCGGGAACATGCGTGACCTTGGTCACGGGCCGCGAGAAGATCTTCAAGGCACTTCCGGTGTTACCGCGCCGTGGCGGAGCTATGGAAATCTGTGGGATGTAGGTAAAAGATGGTAAAAGGGTGGATTTCACTGTTCAAAAATGAGATTTAACACGTAACATTTGGGGATTTCACTGTTAAAGCATTGGATTTAATTCGTAAACATGGTGGATTTAACTGGTAAAATGATGATTTCATTGTTAGAATTGTGGATTGTACGATAAAAACATGTTGAGTGCACTATCAAAGCTCTGCATTGCACTACAAACAATTGGGGATTTCATCAGAGCCATCTTAGACTGGCAGAGGGTAAGCCTTACTAGTTGGTACAGGACAAAACTAAGTGAACCAGACTATAATTAGTATAGACTCAGGGTTGTTACACTAAGTCTTCAATCATAAGTTGAAACTGGTTGGTGATTTTGTATTTCTATTCTGTTATCATTCCCATTGATACTTCATTTCTGGATATGACCTATTTGATATATAGATTGGGATATCCCCCAGATGCCAGTGGCACAGTGGATACTTTTGTTTTACATAGTTTCTCATAGTTCAACAACCAACATAGTTAGTTGAAAGATGGTGAACTGCACACCCAACAGGAATTCTTCCCCAAAGGACATCATTGGCAAGAATTGGCAAGCCTGATGTTTGGGGGAAGATGCTGTTTTTGTGATAGGTGGAAATTGATCGATTCCTTGACACTATTGAGACTTCGCTGACCAAAATGGGATTCTTAAGCAAGCAAGGTGCAGTCCAAAGCAGAAAAAGTGGTCGTTGAGTTCATCATAGAACTTTGGTATGATGTAATCAAGACTGATGGGATACCACCAGCAAGTTCCATGGGAACTTATTGGGAACCCGGATGATGGTACCGCCATCCAGACTGCTGGTATGGCGCTCTTTTGGGAGTAGTATGGGAATGAGGGTCCATGATCCCTAAATAACATAATAAAGTGCCTTGTGTGTTTTAGATCAATCAATAGAAAAAATACAGATGGCTTAAAAAGAGAACGGTTTGGATGCGATACAACATGATACAACCAAGAAAATCAGGTCTTAAGTTCGAGGTTTACACTTTCCACCAGGGTGTGTCTAAACATATGCTGTGTGTGTAGTGTATAGTGATGTATAGTGATGTATAGTGATGTATCGTGTATATATATATATATATATGAGGGCCGTTCAAAAACCCCGTCAATTTCATTAAGTCTATGTCCAAGATTGCTTAAAGAAACCTTGGGTCAAGTATGTGAA
>BGPT01000432.1:33399-172371 GCA_003297045.1 Symbiodinium sp. clade C Y103 | reverse complement strand
TGATGTTGTATGATTGTTCCAAAAAGTGGTCCGAAACAGGTCTGAAACTAGGAAGGGCACGGAATTGCCAGGTCATCCATCCCCAGTGTTCATAACGCTTTCATTCAATGAGACGAATATTGAACAGCTCCATTTCCAGACCGCAATAGCTGCGTTTAGCTTGCGTTTTGACTACTGCTAGCCATCGCAATGGTACCATNGCTTTTGCTACTGCTACTGCTTTTGCTACTGCTACTGCTGCTGCTACTGCTACTGCTACTACTTCTACTACTACTACTACTACTACTACTACTACTACGACCACCACCACCACCACCACCACCACCACCACTACTACCGCTACTACTGCTCCCGCTATTACTACTAGAACGACGACAAATACTACTACTGCTAGCCAACGCAATGGTACCATTTTGATTAGCGCTGTATCAGTGATAATGATAGCAAAACCGAGTCTNACCGAGTCTGAAACAGTCTGAAACAGCTCTGAAACGGTCAAAACGTATATTTTCCGTGCCCTAGCTCAGCTACTATTATTTTTATTGCTACCACCACTATTATTATTATTACTACTACTACTACTACTACTACTATTACTACTACTAGTTCTAGTACTACTGCTACTACTACTACTACTACTACCACTACTACTACTACTACTACCACTACTACTACTACTACTACTACTACTACTACTACTACTACTACTACTACTACTACCACTACCACTACCACTACCACTACTACTACTACTACTACCACTACCACTACTACTACTACTACTACTACTACTACTACTACTACTACTACTACTACTACTAGTACTATCTCTTCCGCTAGCTGAGACAGGTTGGTATGTTGTTAAATATGANACTACTACTACTACTACTACTACTACTACTACTACTACTACTACTAGTACTATCTCTTCCGCTAGCTGAGACAGGTTGGTATGTTGTTAAATATGAAAACTGCTTAAAACCACAGCCGCGCAAGACCGCGCAAGGGCGAAGCGCAAAGACTTGAATCAGGTGAAAATCTAACAAGGATTTCGAACAACCCCCATGTACCGAAATATCTATATAATCATTCTTGAATTGTTCAACAGCTTGATGCTGGCTATATCAATAGACTTGAACTAGTTCCAATTCCAATGTTTCTGGATAAATTGTAAATGTCACGTCGCGACGTCACTGCACATAGTGGTCAGTAGGGGCAATCATCCCCAAATGGCCTTATGTCAAGTTGGTGACTTATTATGAATTATCAAGATTCATTAGCATGGACAGGCGGGGTTGACTTATTTATCGAAATCCAAATCTTGATAGTTACAGCTTAGTCAATTGGTTCAAACACTTGAAGCAACAACATATCATCAATCGGACTGGATATTAATATGTGATTACCCAAAATGGTGGCGATGGAGACATACATGTTATATCTTTGTTTGCTACTCGTGAGTAGGCAGATAAGGGTTTGTCCAAGGATGGCGTATATCATATCCCTTTGTTTTAATATCTTAGATCCATTCAACTCCAGTGTGTGTGTGTGTGTGTCTCACTTACTTGACCTTTTTCGGTAGTCAGTGTAGGGATGCTCCGACTCATTCTAGATTTATAATGATTTATACATGGTAGCCACAAGGATTAGAATTGGTAATGTCACCTCTTGATTGGCGCAATTTACCATTCAAACGTACCTGGGGTGTTGGGAGCAACCCTCTTAGTGAGATTTCTTGTTCTGGTTGATCAACTGCTTCCATTTGCGTTGCGGAGCAGGAATCCCTGATGACATCCCAATTAGTAGATAGGTTTGAACGCGTTCATCATGTCCAAACAAATATGCATACACACATACGTACAAGTATGTTTTTTCGCATTTGTCAATGGGTCAACGAAACATGGTTATCAACCTTGGTCGCAAGCCAGATCCTTAAAAAATGGGTGGACTTTCAGCCCCTGAGAATTTCCACAAGGTGACCTAAAGACCTGCGTCAAGCAGACGCAATCTTCGCAGCAACGGCTTCAATCATTGGAGGTGTGCCGTGGAGCTTCCTACCGAGATATGCATTTTGTGAGGACTTGGACATGGTAGGAATGGTCGCAAATTTCTTTGTATGGTCTATTTTTTTTTAAACACATATAATGTGGGTAAAACAATAATAAACCTTCCATTTGGGAATGGTATATACAACCTATTTATGGTGATTTAGGGGATGGTTTATTATTGTTTTACCCACATTACATGATTATACATGTATCCATATGTATCCCTTGCATGAATAGATGCACGATTATGATAAAGCCTACTGTACCTTCGAGGATGCATGGTTTCGGCGATCGCTGGGTCACCGGTAAGAATGGAATATCATCACCACATGGGATACTTATGGTAAAGAAATACCCACTTAAATACTCACAAGTAAACACTTATGGTAAATAAATAGTGACTTGTTTGGGGTTACCAAACATAAGTAAATACTCACAAGTCGCTTATGGGGTTCTTTATACATACTCTTAAACCATCTTAAGGTTCAGCCATCCATCCCAAGAACCACCTGGGAAAAATTCGGGGTTCACGATATGGTGTCATCATTCCATGGAATGTAGGGTTGAATTTTGAGACTTGAAATCATCAAATTTGATTGTTTCACAATTTGCTGCATATGCAACTTGAAGTCAAGTGTTTAACTGTTGTGTGTATACTGCTGTGGCAAACAGAAAAGGCACTGGTTGGTTGCTTCAAAACCATACGTATTTGCTTGAAATTCAAATCAGGGAAACAGAAACTAAGTCACATCTTGATACTTCTTATGCCTCCAATGTTGATATTGAATTCTCAAGTCCCCATTTTCTGTGGATTAAATTTCCCCTTGATCAGATGCCCAGTTTCGTCGCCTTGTCGCCGCAGGCGCTTCTGCAAGCTCAGTTCACTCATATGTCCGTTCGCAGGGTTGGGAAGCTCACAAGGGGGGTTGACATGCCTAGCCCTTTGCTGGATCCAGCTTTAACTTCACTGAAAATGAACAAACTAATAGAAACTGAAGAGTTAATTTTTTGGGTCTAGGCTTGAATATATATATATATATATACATATATAGTTATATATATATATATATATGGATCCAGTTTCAAGTTGATATGACAATTCATGGCTTGCCCTCACTCCAACCCATTTCCCGTGCCATGAGTTGGGCTGGTTGGACGACAACGGGATGTTGAAACTAAGACATGTAGATGATAGGTCAAGTACAGGTGTTAAGCCTTGATATATCAAATTGTACAATTGTGTATCTAGGTACATTCATGTTTTTTTTTTTTTTTAAATGTATTTATATAAATGTGATCATCTAGATATGCCCCATGGTCCTGCCTGTTTTGTTCTTGATCCTGCCTAGGCTGAAGCTGAAGGAGACGAGAGAGAAAACCTCTTAGAGGTCTGAATGGTCGAATCTCTGGTAAGCTAACATAGCATTTGAAAATGGCCATAGAAAGTTCGTGGATTTTCCCATGAAACAATGTGATTTTCCAGTTCGCAAACTGTGAACGTTTACCAGAGGGTATGTTTTGGGTCCAAGCCAGCAGTGTTTCTCAACTGGATCTGGATCGAATCCCTCGAGTTGCATCGCACTGTTTTTTTTGTATGGATTCAAGATAGATTGGAGGTTTCCTAAAATGGGGGTACCCAAAAATGGATGGTTTATAATGGAAAATCCCAATCTAAAATGGATGATTTGGGGGTACCCCTATTTTAGGAAGAAATGGCTAAATGAGGTTATACCAGTTGTTATGGACCACTTCCTAACTGGGATGCACTGGGTCAGAAGGCCGATTCCCAGCAGTGTGAACTGTGAACTTGGCTTTCACCAACCTGGAAGCGAAGAACAATCAAAGATCCGCCATTTTTTGGGTGGTGTCTCTGCGCGAAGTGAGATTGCCAACCTTCATGATCCGTGAGAGCTGCCAGCAACTTGTAATAGTTCCGCACTTTCACTTTGTGTCGCAGAGCAGAAAGCCTTGCAAAACTGCAAGACTATTTTAGGGAAGGAATTGCCGCCACAGTGCGCTTTGGGTTTTCCTGGATATTTCCTTGTGTGCATTTGTAGTGAATCGACTACATCTGGAATTCTCAAGAGTGTTCATTTGGAATGTGTTTCATGTCTTGCATCTGTCATTTATCCACATATTCATGTATAATTATGTATATACTGTATATATATATATAATATACTGTATTTATATATATATATACATATATGTAGTGAAATAGATCCTCTCAGAATGTCACAGAGAACATTTGTTGTTTTATTTGGCAATTTGGCAGTGTCTTTTCTTTGACTCTACATGATAAAAGGCTTGGACAGTTCAAATTCAGGGAAACAGAAGCTCAGCAGCTCACAATGTACTTTTAAGACTTGCCTTGCCCTAGAGGTGTGTCCTAGGGTGTTTCCTTCAGTTGTTTGGACACACCCCAGGTCACCCATGCACACCAATGTATGGATGCTGTTATATAATATATATGTATATATATATATATATTCACATGGTATACATATATGTATATATATATATATACACGTGTAAATATATATATTAATTCCTAAGAATGACCGACCCAAAGTTGCCACGTAAGATCTGTTTATATATCGTTTCACTTTTTCCCCCAGATCTTACCTGGGATGAAGTTGACTACTAGATGTTTGAGGTTGAAACCAGCAACCAGTGGATGGGCACTGGCACTGGCATTGCTCCTTTCTTATCTTTCTTTCATTGGATTGGTTTAAGGGAAAATTTACAGGAAACCTCTATACTTGATGGTAAAAACCATGGTTTCCTGTAAATTTTCCCATTAACCAATCCATTGACAAAGCAGTGCCCGGGGACGAGTGCCACAGACAAAAGATGCGACTTGAGGTTTCCAAGGCAGTGTGCAGTGTGCGAAGTAAATGGCCATAAATCAGAGGCGGATTAAGGGCTGTTTCAGGCAGAAATCCTGAGGGATCCAACCAACCTTTACCAAATGTGACCTCTCCAACCGTGGGTGATTAAGATCCACCCGAAAGTTCGTGCCTGATGATGGTTCGTAAACAATTCTTGGACTGGGTCAGCTTCAAGTGTTGGAACCGAAGCTGCTGACAATCTCGACAAGGATCAGTGCTAGTTGCAATGTTTATGGTTACTGACTGAAGATACGAACTGTGATGGTCACCGTCCCAAATGCACCAGCTGTCCTGAGTTTTTACCCAAGAACTTGGGCTCTTAAGTGTTGGTTGGTTATACCCACCCACTTTTTCGCCGTGAAAATCGCAAATCGCTTACCGGCGGATCCAAGTCTGAAGAAGCTACAGTCACACATCTGGCCGAATCAGATCAAGCTCAAAGTTCAGACGTGGCGGAACTGATCTTTAGCTTCCTTATATAGATGTAGAATGATGTAGGTATAACTATATCATAGTATATCTATGTCAAAATAGTAATCTAAAAGATCATAACAGGTCCAGGTTCATCAAAACAAAAGACATGATTCTTTGGGACAAGCACGATGTATGGTTTTGAGATTCCAGCCAGGCCGTGGCCAGGACCTTTGACCGAAGGCGGGGTTATGCTCAACTTGGAAAGGTTGGAAAATTTTCTGAAGATTTGAAAGGTTTATAAGATTGTTACGAATAATTCTTTAGATTCACAAAATATATATATATATATACATACATATGTATGCATTTGAAAAGGTAGAACAATTTAGAAATCATGTTCTTCTTGCCTTGAAACTCATGAATTCTTTAAGTCTTATAGAAATCCAAACCTTGTTTCAGCCAAGAAAATCGAGCTACTGAAGCCTTGTGCCTCACAGTTTTGATCCATGTTCCATCAGAATGGGTGATATTAATCATATGTTACTGATCTTTGATCACCCAGATTTATGTTCAGTCATGTTTCTGCTATTTAGATCTATTTAGACCATATGGATCCATATGGAGTGTACCGACTATACTGCCTGCGAAGCCGGCGCCGCGTGAGGCAATCCAAAGGCTCTCCTTATCGATCGAGGATGGCGGGATATGGCGGGAGCACAGGATTCGGATGGTACCACTCAAGACCTTAAATTCAGCACTTCACTGGATTGGTTTAAGGGAAAATTTACAGGAAACCCCTATAGTTCATGGGAAAAACCATGGTTTCCTGTAGATTTTCCCTTCAACCAATGCAGTGAGCACTGAAATGCTCGCCCAGTTTTGTTCGGAGTAGCTGTTCACTCTTCATTGCCATACCCACTTCTCCACTATAGGAAATCCTGCAGTAGCAACTCTGATCCTCGGTCTCGGTCAGGCCTTACTTTCTGGGCTGTGCACTCCACATCACTATTTGACACTTGGATTCTTCGCTCCAGTACATACAATGACAATATTATAGATACTAATGTTGTAAGTTGTAACATGTTGTAGTTGCAACCTTGCTGGCAACTACCCTGCAGTAAATAAACCGGGCTGGCTGGGAAATCATTTCAAATATTGTTCTCTATGTGGGAGGATGATCCCTGCTGACGATTTTTTTCAGAGGATTATCGAACCATCAACCACTTAAATTCCAGGTGAAGTTCCCAGAGGGCACTCCACATGCTCTGTTGATGCTTGACTCATTGGCAGGAGCGGTCGACGGAGCCCCTTCCGACGTCGGCGGAGGCGAAGATTGGGGCATGGCTTGATATATCCAGATGAACCCAAATTGCCAAAATTGGGTTGTTCAATTGCCAAAATGTGGCTGCTCAACCCCTGTTGGTTGATGATTAAATGATTATTATTTGGGGTTATACAGTTATAGTATCCAATATATTGGGGATTATCACAATCCATGGCGGAAACCAGGTATTTTTTGAAACCCCTCGAGGCATGACAGCTGTGTGTGAAATGTTCCCCATTTATCACCGTTTCTTGGTTTCAGGGATTCCTGTTTTTGGACGGTTTTTGACTCTCCAAGAGTCAGGTCTTCTTCCTCGACCCGGTCCTCCAGATCACGCAGGTGCACGGTTTGATCTTTTTTGTAGGTTTTGGTGTGAAAGGTGCTATACAAGTCATCATTAATCACTATGAAGAATATTAATCACTAGTAATTAGTAATCATAATATATCATGATTATAATTATCATATGAATATTAAAATTATTAATCACTATGAATTATTAATCACTATGAATTATTAATCACTAGTAATTTTAATCACTATATGCATCTTGTATTCATAATTAATCACTTTTAAGCATCATGAATCAATGGGGACAATTATATTTGGGATCATTCTTCGGCCACATTTGTGGGGATATCCCAAATATGGATAAATATGGTAGGTTGAGTATCCCCATTGGTTCAAGATAGTTATTCAAGATAATTTTTCAACCTGCTTTTATTAAACATCTGGAATCTTCGGAATGTGTTTGGCGGAATTTTCAACGCCCCCAGGGTCGATTTGAAAGCGAATCTGACCGGCCTTTGCACCATCGAACGCCCTTGGATGTTTTTGGTGCAACCCAAAGATTGAATATCCATAGCTGCTATCCATACACTTCAGAATTACATCCAATGTTTCAAAATCAAAAAAACATATACGAGTCAGAACAAAGCACTACTCAGAACAACAACGCTTTGTAAAATGATTGCTTGACCGGGGGGTCCATCCCCACCCCGTTCTACATTTGACGTCCGTTGTATCCAATCTTTTCTCGTTTAACCTGGTTCGGGAAAACAATGGAGCTACATAAGTAACTGTATATGTATATGATATGTATTTATATATACCTTAAAATTTAAACCTCAATTAACCACCAAGTGCAAAAATACCCATCATTGTTGGCAATTTTTGTTTCCAGGTATATGCTAATATATCAATTACCACTTCCCAAGCGAAACCTCGCCATGCAGAGCACCCAAGATTCGCCGTGGCCAGGCGACGTTCATCGCGATCGAGGTGCTGTTGCATGTTTCGTGCTCCATGCTGCTGGTATATCTGCCTACAGAACTTCGACATTTTGGAGTTAAATGTTGGTACAAATTCCAGCATGGAGCATATGGCTGTTTCTGGAAGGCTTTTTCAGTACAAGGGGCCCATTTGAAGATTTTGGAGCCACAAGGATTTGGAATGTATCTTCCAAACCATTCCAAATCCTTTGGTCTTGAGCCTCCAAATCTAGGTCGCAGCGGAGCGGAAGCAGCGATCGCTGGTATCGCGAGCGCGGGACGCTGGGTGGCACCAGCGGAAGGTGATTGAACCATCGGAGGTTGGGATTTAAAGCAACAAAAGAGTGGCATAATGGGATTTAGCCTCTGGTAATCAAACATGGCCTGCTGGAAAATGGCCCGTTGATGATTGTCCCAACTATACACCTCCATTTGTGGGTGATTTCCCAGCTAGCCATGTTTGATTAATTACCGGAGGGTATTCACTATAAAACGGGATTTCTCTGAGTTTGATAAGAACAACAACATGGGATTGATTTTGGAAGTCTCCATGGGGCTGCATTGAGACAGTATCATACTGTAATATAAATCACATTGAAGCAGTGAATGTCAATGAAACGCTTGAGTTGATCAAACATCATGGAGAGCCTGACACTGAGGAAAGGAAAGGGTCGGGGCCCCAAGCATTGGAAGACGACTTCAGAGGACGGCACGAGGACGGGAGTTTGGTCAGCTGGTTTATTCCTTCATTCCTGAACTTAGGAAGTGTTGCTTGGCTATCCAATGGTGTCCCAGTTCTAGGTTTACAATGAAACTAGTGACCCTTCAGCCTTTTCTTGATGGGCCATAGCGGGTGTTCATCTAGCACGTAAATATTCTGGCACCGATGAGAGTATCAAAAGATACTGTATCATTCGCGGACAGATGTCTATAGGAACATTTAAATCAGTGTTCAGAGGCTTGCCTGCGTTCATCCAGGTGATACTTAATATATCTTAATATTCACTAGCTTTGGTGCTTTGAAATAGAGTACGAGTGTTCATCTCTGGATTCAGCTCATTTCAGCAACGCATACGCATTAATTAGTCACTAATGATGATGGGTGGGAAGCTCCAAAGGTGTATATATATATATATATAACTATATATATATATGTATATATACATATGAAAGTATGTTACTTTGAGATGGGAAAAAGAAAACATCCAAGCACTGATGAATTGCATCCACACCACGCAGCCTATCCCACTCAACCCCCTTGCCCCCATCGCCAAGGCAAGGACCGAGGCAAGGATAAGGGAAAAGTCGACAAGAAGAAAGAAATGGAGGCCGGATCTACGGCAAGGGGGACCCGCCGGTAATTTCACAGTTTGCTATGGAAAATCGCCATTTTGAATAAGGAAATAAGCGAACTAAATGGGCAATGTTCTGTAGCAAACTGTCATAAGAATGAAGGATTTAACATGGTGGAACATGACTTGGCCTTGCAAGGAAAAAAAATGTGGATTTCGCGGAATACCCCAAATATGTATAAATATGTATATAATTGTATGTAATTATATATGTTCATAGATGAATACATACACATCAATACATGCAATTTTAAAGGAACAATGCAAATTACAGTAGCCATTGGATTTTAGGGTACCCGACCCTGCTTTCGCATAAACCCATACGGAACAGATTCGGTATCTCAATTGTTGTTAATTGCATGATAAGCAAGAACCCCACCACAATCGGTATGATATGTGCATGCATATTACACACTTGCCGTAGTGGTTTGGGTCAATGGTTGTATCAAAAAGCCATCCCACCAGATCATGAAAGATGGACACATTCCGGGGTTTGAGCCAAGCCTTACTGATAGACATCTTCACCTAACTGTCAAGCATTGATGACCACACACACACACTATCAGTAGATTCTTGTACATGGTTTGGTTTCACAGGGATCGTGCTACCCCAATGGTGTCAACTGACACGAGAACAGGAGCATCAACATCTTTAACTGTCCAAACACTGCAGGTAAGATATGTTTTGTTTACACATGTTAAATCCGTTTGAGCTTCCAAACTTTGAGCTTATTCCAATGATATTCCCAAAATATGCCCATGTTATTCCCATGTTATCCCCATCAAGAATTCCAATCATATTCCCATGATATCACAAGTTCACCATATTGATCCCCAAGGCCTCATGACGCTTCCCAGGAGCAACGCGAGAAGATTCGGCTGTGGCTGAATGAAAGGCAGGGCGATGTTCTTCCAACGCTGGGGGTTCGCATCACCAAATGGTGCGGTGTCTCCAAGCTCGTTTTGGGATGTACTATCAGGGCCCTCTCACTTACTGGAGCGAAACGTAGGGAATGCCTATATTAATTGTATGGTGTATCAATTAGAAGGATATATCGGTTCATACTTTCTGATACCTTACGGGTGCTTATTAATGATGAGTTAGGAATGGGAGAATGGGATGACCGTGAAACTAGTGATTTATTGGATCGTTCCTCACTATTTCAACACCGGGAAGTCATTAGCCAAGCGCCTGAGCCCAAAGTCAAGCTGAGATGTCCTAAATGGTTGAGATTTCCGAAGGCTTGAGAGATGTTCAAATCAGCAGTATGAGGGTTATTAATGATTACTGTAACCTATCTTTCATAGATTGGGGAGTGTGACAATTCATGCATTGGGGATCCTCATGAAAACCAACCATTCTCAGTGGAAATGTCTAATGTGCAGTTGTTTTGACGCTGCTTTCATTCTTTTGAATCGGCAAAGATGCTTTGCTCCGGAAATCTACAGCAACTACCTATGGGAAACCACCGAATTTCAAGAATGCACGCACTGCATGAAGCTTGAACCTAGGGTGGTATGACTTCCCGGAGAAGAAAAACAAGTTTACTTATGTTGTTACTGCAATGTGTTTATGTTTCACACTGCAGGGATGACAAATCCATACAAATCCACTGTTTCTGTAGGTATTTTTCAGAGAGGGCCCGCCCTCAGCGCCGGTGCCCTTGGCATCAGGCTAAATGCAAGTGGTGCGCATGTAAGACCCAAGGCCAAGTGGGGGATGGCGAGGGGATAAGTGATCATCCCACGACACCTCTCAGCTCTTGCTGAATTTCTGAAGTTTGGTCTGCTGTACCCTCTGGTGAACTAACATAGCTATGGAAAATCACCATTTTTAATGGGAAAATCCACTATAAATGGTCCATTTTCAATAGCAAACTGTTAGTTTACCAGAGGGTACTCGCTGTGACCACATTTCGGGGTCATCTGCAACCCATCTTGTCCCCATCCTTGGGCATCCGCCCATCAGGATCTTACTGATGAAATGCAGAACAGCTTCGGTGTAAAGCCTGGCCGATTCCGGCAACTCTTCAACCAGACGCTGCAGCAGCCTGGAGGCTTAGCTTTTCCCAATGGGAAAATCCACTACGACTGGGGAATCCACAGGGAGCATTTTCTCATTTTTTGACCATTTGTCTGGGGTTCTTTGAGCAAATCCAAATTGTTGCTTCATGATTAATTTGATCAATTATCCAGGGTTACACCATCCAACTGTCACTGTACCTTTCCTAAGTGGTTTATAACTGTTCCCTTAATAGTTCCATATCTTACCCTCAATTTCGCTCAAGAAATCCATGCCTCAACTGGGTCCAGAATCAACTCGCGTCCAAGGTACCTCAACGCCTACCTCAGCAGTGGTCCGGAGGTGGCGTCAAAGCAGCGGCCGGACTTTATTGCGAAGTTATGAGCCATGAGTATTATGATGTCCGCAAAATACTGGGATTATTATGGGATTTAATGGCATTATAATGGGATGTATACTAAAAATACTATATTGTATTTATGTCCAATTATAATGTTGATTTAAAAGCTGGCAAAATAGCTGGCAATGGATGTTCATTCCGCCACACATGTGATCATGGGTTTTGGCCCATTCCCATGGGGTCGGTCACTTTCCCTTTTGAAGAACAGGAGAAGCTAATCAGATCAGATCCCAGAATGCCGCCCAGGTCTCGCTCATGACTCACATATTTCAGAGAGAAGTGGCACATTCTACAGAAATCGGATAGATTACCAAATAGTATATTATATTATATTATATTATATTATATTATATTATATTATACTACACTATATTATACTATGTGTATTACATTTTGTCATATTTGATAATATAATTACATTATATTATAGTTATATTATATTATATTGGCAGAATAATGTTCACACATGTCCATTTAAAAAACACAACAAATAAATCTGATTGTTGGTCATAGTCATAATCATACTTGTCTTTACTTTGTTTCAATAGCGTTGCAATCGCCATCCAACAAACAATTGCCTCAAGATTGTGACACTGTGTTTGTGTGTCAAAAGTTTTAGAGTTATTAAACAAACTATTGGTTTTCGAGGTATGAAAACCAGAGGTATTTAAAAGTATTGAGAAATCTGTGAAACTATTTAGAGGTGTCAAAACAAACATTGTTTCAGGATGTGTTCGTTTTTTTCCAGGTGTTTCCAACTTTCCAAGCCGGAAAAACACCACTGGGCCTTGACATCCGGACCCGTGTTTTCCACAGGGTGCCTGGCCCAATGAGAATGGGCAGTTCAGCAGTCGCACCGTGGAGGCAGCGGCTGAGTGAAGTTATGGAAATGACCATTTTACTAGGGATATTCATGGAATATTAATGAGATTTCATGGAATAATAATTGGAACCTTAATGGAATCTTGATGGGAATCTGAATGGGAGGGATTGTTTTGTTATTACAGAAATGGTCACCTTCCTGTGGAAAAATAAAGGAAACATGATAATTCACTAGTGGATGACTGGATGAACAATGGGGATAACTATCCTACTATAGCTACAATCAGCGTAAACCAGAGTCAGTCTAGTCATATACACTATGTGCCCTGGTTTAGGTTTTAACGCAGCAAATAATAGACACGCCTACCATAAAGCCTACTTAAACTGTGTTCAAAGCAACTTAGCTAGTTCATAACCCGATCTGAGGAAAACGAGTCAATTGCGTGTATATATGTGTATATATAAATACATACATATTACACAAGTCAATAGGAAATAGTGGAAGAACGGTCTGTGAACATGTTAAATTAATGTGTGTGTGTTGCTGGACTCTACACAAATGACACAATTTGGGGCCTCCAAAAAAAAAATAAATAGCACCACAATAAATTACACTATGATTATCTTACCCTCTGGTAAACTAACATAGCTATGGAAAATCACCATTTTCTATGGGAAAATCCACTATAAATGGCCATTTTCAATAGCTATGTTTAATTACCAGAGGGTAGTTTCCCGATGTCCAACTCTTGTCTTGGGCTTGCTATGCAGGAGGACCGCGATATGCGAGCGCAGAGAGCCGCCCGATTCTCCTCACATCTGGAGAGGTCCTCGGCTCCTGCGGGGATTCTCAGATGGCGGCAGGGAAAACGGATGGATGCAACGTGGGGCCGTGCGGCCTTCCCGTCACTTAGGTTTGCATATATAATATATAGATATCTCTATGTATACCGTCTTTGGGCACATGAACATCTATTTGCCAGCCATGTTGCTCTGAAATGCTCTGAAGACCAGTGAGTTTCATGGGTTTGCAAGGGTTTTGACCCATTGCCAAACATTTTAACCTTTTGTCATAAGTATATAAATTGACGGACAATACAATACTCGGCTGCTATTCTTTCTTCTTGCAGGGTATCTGAGATTAAGTGTGATTGGACGACTTTGGGTTTGTCTCTGAACTATAGGAGTAGTTTCCTGTAACATGTCCCTTAAACCAATCCAATGAAGCTATGTGAGGCATTAACAAATATCCCTAACCCATCTCATTGTACTAGTTGGTTGATAACGTTCCCTACTATAGCTTGTAACAATCCCTGATACCCTCTGCTAAACTAACATAGCTATTGAAAATTGCCATTTCTAGTTGATTTTCCCATAAACAATGGTGGTTTTCCATAGTTATGTTAGTTTTCCAGGGGGTATAGCTTATAACAATCCCTGATAACTCAAGTAGTAGAACTCCGTTTAGTAATCCAATGAATTGAAGCAGCCGGCAGTCGTTCCCAGCCATTCCTCCGGTGGAGCGCCGTCCAGGTGTCCATGGTGAGCTTGGCTGATGCAGAGGCGGTGCCGTGGCTTTGGACACAGACATAGTGTTTGAACTTGATGCAGATAGACAGATATGCAGTGCTAACATATAAGCATCATTATATATATGATATATATATAATATAATATACATATGTATGATAATATATATATATATATTATGATATATATATATATATTATTACTATACGATATTATATGTGTAATATATATATATATACATATATATATGATATAGTGTGGTATGATAAAGTGCATATGGTATGTATATGTATACAGGTAGTATGCAAGCTGTTTTCTTATGATCTGTGTTCACATTGTTCTACAGCTTTATCCCAAGTTATTCAACCAATTTGTAGCTCCAGATCCGCCAGGCGCCTAACATCGATGGAGGTCCCATCATCGGGGAGTTGCTCGACATGTGTTCCAGAGATGAGGTGCGCAACCCTTCATCCATTGGGGGTGCGGTTGATATGGAGAGAATCTCAGGAAAGGAAGACTATTCGCCATTTTTGGGCTGAATTTGACTGGTGTTAAATCATTTTGGTGAATTTCAGTTGGAAAAAACGAGGATTGCATCCCAGTTTTGGTGAAATTGATGTGACTTTTACCGACTTTGTATTGATCAAATCATATCAAACCAGGTTGACCCCTCATGTTTTTTTCTTGAAGTCCATCCAGGCAGCGGCGAACATCCCCGCCATTTTTGTAGGCGAAGGAACGCGAGATGACGCGGCAGCTGGACAAGTTTGAATGGAAGAAGGGCACCGATGCCAAAAACCCTGAGGCGGCTACACAACTTTTGGTTCGGTGGTTGCTCACCTTCCAGTTATCAGATAGGTAGCCAAGCCGCAAAATCATGAGATCAAGTCGCCCTGATTACCCTCTGGTAATTAAACATAGCTATTGAAAATGGCCCATTTATAGTGGATTTTCCCATGAAAATGGTGATTTTCCATAGTTATGTTAGTTTACCAGAGGGTACCTATCTCAGAGGTAAGCCATGGTGAATTTCGAAGAAATCAGTCCAGAAACCTGACAGCGGCGCAGGTGAATCTGAAGTTCGCCACCAAGAAATATCAAAGAAGTTCGGCAGACAAGGCGATGCACGGATCTGTGGAAATGCCATCAATCAAGGCGTTTGGAAAATTGATCACACGGTGTTGTTGATGCCTGAAACTCGTTCATAAGTTCATAATAAATATAATTATTCACATTGTTTAAGTGATAATCTGTGAAACATGGTCTTTGTTTCAGGTATCCCGCGACGTTTTGAGAAATTCACTACTAGCGTGAGACAATGTTCAGGAGAAACCTTAGGGGGGAAGCAGGGGCAGCATTTGCATTTTTGACTGGCCACAACCACTTGTCTCTACGAACCTGATTGAAACCTTGGTGTAGGGGTAGACTTCGGGTAGACCATGGGCACGTGACCATTTCAAGGGTTCCTTGAACATTTCATATGATCATAATGATAAGATCATTTTATATGATCGAAATTCACGTTGTTTTTCTCTAACAGTTCGTATCCAAGATTGCCCATGACCCTCAGTGCTTCGCCTGGGGAAAAACGTGTGAGGCCTATCGAAGTCAAGATGTGAGATCATTAGAGGCCTGCTGGAAGACCATGGAGTACCTCATGACGGATCCTTGGTGTCGGGTGCTGAAGCACCCTGCAGTTTTTACGGCATTGGGCCAGGCATGAAAATGGATCAAAGTGCCAAACTTTTTTTGGGTAAGATACCATTGTTTTGGGAGATGCTAATGTAGTCTTTAGATTCGACCCAGTCCAGTCACAGAGGCCAATTCTGGGTACTTTCAGGGTGAAGCTAAAGATGATCAGATTGCAAGAAAAACACAACTATTTATGTTTCATCAAGACAGACAATCAATTTGCAGGTGACCCAACATTTGTTTCAGAGGGTATGTGCATTTTTCGAAGGTCATGATACACAGTATTGTCCGGATACTGGATAAATTCAGATCATGTGATGTGTAGCTATGTTATGCATAGCTACATTATCTAGCTAATAATGCTATATACTATATTATACTGTAGATATTGTCGTAGTATACTCCATACATTCTAATTACACTATACGTCCCTGACCATGTAACCACCAAAAAGACTGAGATAGACACAACAGGCATTGCAGGTGTCTCCTTTGGAGGAAAGAATAAAGAAGTCAATCGTACCCTTCTGGAATGTTGAATGGAACCCTCAAAATGGTAGGACATAGTGGGAATACAACTAACAATATTGCGTTTGTCTGATGATTATGGAAAAAACTTTTGATAAACCATTCAATCAGTCAAATCGCCGTTTTGAGTGTATGCCTCATTTTCAGACATCCATATCCAGCAGGCAAATCACTATCGCACATATCAATCTTTGGTCTATGGGGGTATTCAATATTAAGGGTTTAGGGGTTGGGAATACACGTGAGCCATGAAACATAAATACATGTGTGATTGATTGGTTAATAATGTAAGGAAGTTACACTATCTGATTGTTTTTTAAGGAATCATTATATAGTAGGAAGATGTACTAACCAGTACAATGAGATGGGATAGGGGAAACCCAGCTGGTTGGCCCAAATGCTACCTGGGGGGATGCTGCTTGGACGTACATCCCAGGCAGAACCGTAAACTAAGCCATGAATCTAGCTCGGGATACTCCCTCAACTGTGGTATTTTACATGGTTACCCTCTGGTAAACTAACATAACTATGGAAAATCAACATCTTTAATAGGTAAATCAACTATAATTGGTCCATTTTCAATAGCTAACTGTTAGTTTACCAGAGGTTATGTCATTCTCCGCGAGTCGTGTCATGGCTCGGAATCGATGGACTCAGGAGATCTTGGACTTCGACAGCAATCCCAAAGCGGGCTACGCGATCCAAGCGATTCCTTACATCGAGGTGACCTGGAACCATTGGGGAAAACGGCACAGAAAGTGGAGATGTGGACAGCAACTCAAAGTACAAAAGTATTTCTGTCAGCAGGGAAAAGTGGAGTATCTATATAGAGTAATTGATTGTAAATGTATCAAGAATATTCAAGAATCATAGACGTTTTTTTTAAACTTGGTAAATTGAAGGTAAATGTACCCCAGATGATGTGAGTATTGAGTCATAGATTCTTCCAAGGGGTCACTTGCCCTGGCATCACGTTCGCCAGCCAGGTCTATTCCTACTTGCGGGATCGAACGCGTGCCATTCGAGTGGGATATCTCAGATTACAGGTGATCACTGGTGATAAGTATGGATTATGGCTATGGGATTCATGGCAATTTCGTGCGGAAGTATGGTTTTATAACTGCCATCATATTTGTTTTTTCCCAACATATATTGGATTTCGTTTAAAACATATGGTTCTTGCTTTCCACCCCTCGGATGGTGTTCTGTGCCCTGCTCCGGAACTCAAATCAGTTGCCTCATTAAAAGAAAAAAACATACAATGACTATTCGACTGTGGTCAATCAAAGAAAACAAGAATCCGTAGACGTGCTTAATTCAAAATTGTGCAGTTTGATTCCCGACTGCTGCTGGATTTAACCCTCAACTATCCGGGGGCTAAGAGGATGTGATACTGTAAAAGGTCTGACCTATATATATATATATATTATACATGTTACACTGATAGCAATCAGATAGTAGCACATCCTACAGAGAGAATCAACACTACATTGAAGTTAAACGGGCAGTGCATCCCCGCAGTATCCATAAATGACAGTTCACTCAGTCATGTGTTACCACTTCAGTGCTAGAGTTTATGTTTAACTTCATATAATGCAGGTACAAAAGTGCATACCACTTGTGAGTACGTCCTTGATCTTTTAGCTACATGTAGTCTTGGCAGTTACTTGATTTAAGTGAAACATCCTTGAGGAAGTTGCCCGCAAATTATACGTCTTTTTGTTTAACATTTGGAAGTTCGCTTCTAAACCCAGCCACTGCTGATATATACCCTGTAAATCCTAAATGGCAATAAACCAACTTGCTTCTCATAAATTCTGGTTTGTAGATCCCCTACTGAACATATCATATCAAAAACCTTCACACATCTATCATAAATATCTATCTAAACAAATGAATATACCAAAAGGATTTGGATCATTTGGGATCCAAGTCGATTTTTTTCACTTTTTAGTTTACATAGCGATAAACCGTAACTTACCGTAACTTACCTATCAAAATCGATCAAATAAATTCATTCTAACTTTCATTGGATTGGTTTAAGGGAAATGTTACAGGAAACCTCTATATTTGATGGTAAAAACCATGGTTTCCGGTTTCAATTTTCCCATTAACCAATCCATTGAAACTTCCGATTTTCTCTGATTTTCCCATGCCGCTTGGCTGGTGATTTGGGCGATCGAGGTGGATCTCCACCTACAACAGCCGCGCAGCACCACGCAGCGCGTCTTTGTGGAGACCCACGAGTAACTCGGAGATGGAGAACACTTGGGGTATCCTCTGGGAATTTAACGGTTTGCTATTGAAAATGACCATTTAAAATGACCATTTATAGTGGATTTCAATGGAAAATGACCATTTATAGTGGATTTCAATGGATTTCACATATCCACAATATACCCTCTGATAATTTGTTACATAGCTATTGAACATTGCCATAGTTGATTTTCCCATAAAAAAAATGATGATTTTCCATAGCTATGTTGGTTTACCTGAGGGCATCCTTGGAGAAATGAGTTGGTGCACTTTTCGATATATGTTAGGGACATGTTGGGAACTTTGTAGTTGATATTACTTTCAAGTGTGGCTTCATCCCAATCATCTCTGCTTTGCGCATGGCTAAAGTGTATTGATCCCCAGAAATCATGAATAGTGTGGATCCATTGGTACCTCATGGTACCTCAATTTCGAGCCATACCCTGTATGGGCCAGGAACTGTGAGGACTTGTGAGGGGTGACTTGGTTTTTTATGCTTCAGGTAACTTGAACATGGCAATGAACGGTCGCTATGTTTGTGAATGTGTTTTTTTTCCTAACAGGAAACTCGGTAACTCATCTACAAAGCATGGATTTCCATTACCCAAATATCCTGGTCATACCCTTCAACAAAAATTAGGCATGCAAAACCTGGAGATGCTACCAAGAAAAGTTAACTTGTAGCTAGGAAAACCAAACCATTTTTTGTCCAGACTGATTCAAGATGTTTGAGGTTTGTGAACTGGCTCAGAGCTAGCAATTGATAAATGAGCTATCTGCTCACTTCATGGGGTCAAATATGTATGTCCTTAGAATTCTTTGCATACGGAAGGGTTCATGCATTGATATTGGTGTCTTCAATTTGCATGCCGTGTTTGTGTACTGTTTGATAAAAAATCTGTGTATTATACACACTATACATCATTATACATTCGTAACAATTTGCATTGTACACGTTTGCTACTACATCCCTTTGTCATTGATCATGATTGCCAATTTCATGGAACTCCCAATTTGCTGAGGGTGATAACACATCACCAAGCCTATTTTTAGTTTTAGTTGGCATCCTTGTGAATGTTGGGAGCCAGGTGCTGCTTGCGTTTCGAGATGCTATCGCTCTTCCTGCTGTTGGGCAGAGGGCAGAAACAAGCTGAGACTTGCCATACACGTCCAGGGTAGCTGTGTTAAGCATGGGTCCGGTGATCTGCAGGTTCCCAATTTTGACCCACATACTGTTTGAAAAACATAGGAAAACTATGGAAAACTTCACTGCGACATCACTAACAATGATGGTTAGGAACTGGAATCATCCTCGAACAACCTCATTCAAACTGACTATTTTTCCAGCTCCATGTTGTTTTGAAATGATTCTCGCCTGCATCCCATACATTCGATCTGGCCGCATGCATTCTACCTCACAATGTCCCATTTCCAGTCATACTGAATAGAATGTATGCATCTTCTCTGTCACATCTTGATTTTCATCATCGAATCCCATATCCCATGCTTTCAGTTAAAGCTTGCTGGAAGGCACTTGGGAATTTTCGGAGGGTAAAAACCGCTACAGAAAGCTCCCCGCGGCATGGCGAGCCATTTGTTCAGGAACAGGCCACTGAGAAGTATGACACCAAGTTGGGACTCAAGGCACTTGGGCCGGCACCACCTTGTAGAGGATGCATATGGGGGTTTCCTAAAATGGGGATACCCCAAAATGGATGGTTTATTTCATGGAAAATCCCAATCTATAAATGGATGATTTGGGGGTACCCCTATTTTAGGAAACCTCCATATGGCTTTTCAAAACAGGAAGGATGAATCTTCATCCCTATGGATCCAAACACTGTTTTGAAAGGTACTTAATTAGCCCCCTAAAGCATAGCCAAGTACTTCCTATAAGAATGTACGGCTGGATCCATAGGGCATTGTCTCTTAAACAGAGGGTCTTTAGAAGAGGAATGTTCTTTTCTTGCTAGATTCAAAAAAGGCACAGTTGAAAACCCGTCTTTGATGAGACACACGGCCTGGTTGGCAGAGATGGGCAGCCGCATGGTTGGTTCTCGATTTGTGAACCCTCTAGCCAAATAAATCTTCACAATCGTATGTTGACATGCATCTCAGGATTTATGTATGGGTGCGGTGAATTTGCCCAGTCACTCCCCTTATGTATGTACAAATTGTACAAATATATATATATATATATACATAAGATGTATATATATATATATACATAAGATTTATATGATAAATGAGGCAGACCCAATATTCAACCATAAGAAAGCATCCCCACCTGGAATCAACTGGGCTTCATTAGTGGGTATACCCCTAGCAATGGGATTATTTTGTGATATGTTTAGTCTGACCATCATTTCATGGCAACGGTTACTGGGACGGTTTCTTTTCATTTATTTTCCGGCGAATCCCACATTATCCCTATATGTTTTAGTTGTTTTCTATCATATCATCAAAACTTCTACAAAAATCAGTTTTGGGATCGAATTGTTCATGGATTTTCCAGAAATATGTCCATATTCATATATGTCATTACATTTCCATATTATTCTCATTTTAATTTAGTGGAGATCTGTTGAAATTTCCCTATTCGGAGGAGGGCTACGCGCGGGCGCCAGGCCATTTCCCAAACCATTGAGCCATTGCTCAGCGCGTACCAGGTGGGCCCTGGGATTTCTCGATAAAAAAAAGGGGATGCAAACAGCAAAAACATTCAAACACCATTGGAAAATTGGGATTGAACCCATCCATCCTGTCATTTCTTGATGTTTTTGAGCCTATAGTGGCCACCCTTTTGGGAACTATCCACAACTATCCATCAAATATGGCCTCATACCTGGTTTGAGGGGTCATGAACATGCTGCAAATCTTGCGTACAGTTCGAAACAAGCGCTAGAAAGACCTTTGAACCATCGGACTTTGTATGCTCTTGTACTTTTCATACTGATTCAGGATTCAGCTACTGTATATATTCACACCCAAAAAATGCCTCGTGGTTCTTGGGGCGGGCCCAACCTGCCAACAAATTCCAAGCGCATACATAAAGTGCATGGCGAAACGCCAGGCCATTCACGAAAGGCAGCTGGCCAAAAGTATCCTCGCTGAGGTGGAGCGCTGTTGGATGGCCCTCTGAGAATCAAACATGGCTGGCTGAAGAACCCAGGAACCAAATGGATGTTTATAGCTGGGAAAATCATCGAACTAAGTTTTGTGGATTTTAACCACCACGTTTGAGTACCAGAGAGTAGTGAGAAGTCATATTTTTCTGTGATCTTTTTGCATCCTAAGAACTGAGAATAAATTGAGAAACAAATGGCACCACCGAATCTAAATTTGTAACAGAACCCATGGCGATTCCAAAGGCCCAGAGCGGGATTCTGTCTTAGTTTTAGCCAAGAAGATGCAGGTTAGAAGAAAGGCATCTTTGGAAGTGTATCACTTCTTGGTCTGGGTTGTGAAAGATGATTTTGCATGATTTTGCATGCTGAAATGGCCATTTGCTGTTTGGCTTTATCGGCAAATGCAACGTAGTGGACACTGGGACACTGGGTTTTTAATCCCTTTAGTTCAGTTCACAAGTACCTAATTGCAACATGCAAATGGATTTGCTAAACATGGAACATCCCGAATTTGGTATCCATATATTGTTCCACTAGTTTGATGGTGGTAGGGCTGGTGCCCCTTGTGACTCCTCTGGCTTGCAGGTTGAATCCCCAAATCATCCAGCAACAGTTTGCTACCATCCCAACTCACCTGGGTTACCCTCATTTCTATAGTTGATCGATCATGTTCTCGTTTACATGCCCATTTATGGATTTTCCGGCAGGCCACCTTTGATTACTGGAAGGTACTGTCCATCCGTTTTGATCCTTATTGCAGTTAGGATCCCAGCACAGAAAATGTCGAAGATTTCACCATCATCAGGCTATGGGCGGTTTCGCATTGGACGACGATGACCCAGAGGCAGCTAAGTGCTATGTGACTTTCAGGTAGTCATGGCTCTCAATGGACATCCTTATTCCATTCGTGGATCTGAAGGAGTTTCCATATATTCTAATACTGTTCCATACATCGTTTAGTGGATATGAAGGGTTCAAGTGGATGTAGACATTAGATAATCAAGGGTTGTGTCGAGAGAATTTGTAAGCACGGACCCAGACATGGCTTGGTCTAAAAATAGGGTACCCCATGTCGTCCACTGCTTAAGCCTTAAGCATCATTATTCCCCATCTTGGGACACCCATATTCTGCCATATTTTCTTGTCATCGAACATAGATGCCCCTTGGGCGGCGCCCCCGAAAAAAATCACCTCGGCAAGTGGTTGCGGTGGCAGCGTGTTGTTGGAAAACCTCAAAGTACAATGGTTTAAAGCCTCATTTTGTCCATTTTTAAATATGGGGGTTTCCTAAAATGGGGGTACCCAAAAATGGATGGTTTATAATGGAAAATCCCAATCTAAAATGGATGATTTAGGGGTACCCCCATTTTAGGAAACCTCCATATGGCCATTTCTGGATCCATGTTTTGGGAAAATGTTGGCTCTCCGGACAACACTTAAGATGAATCTAAAGATTTCGATCCTGGCTTTGGGGTGTTTCAAATGGACTCAGATTTGAGTTATCCCCTTTTTTTGACAGACCCATCTAGCCAACACAGTGATCCTTGGAGATTCCCGCGGCATGTCACTCGCTTCAGGACTACAGTTCACCCTTTGAGATGTCTGCACGAAGGTACCATCAACAGGGTGAGTGATGATAAGTAATGTGGTAAAGCCAATAGGAAACTGCCTCTTTTAGGGATGGTGGACGTCGTTTCATGGCCCCCAAGAAAGTACTATTTGGTGTGATTAGGGTTTGGTTGAGTATTGGGTTTACCTCCTGACCCTATTACATTTTATCATTTTATCTGTGAAGGGCCCCATCATATTTAGCTACTGCATGTTGAGCCCGTTACTCATTGGACTCATCCAAGCAAGATGTTCTACCCAAAATGACACTTCGATTTTTGCTAGACTTTGTGGAAGCGAGTGTTTTCGCTTCACATGTGCATTTCGAAGTCGCTGGTTCTTGTGTGGATTGCAGATATAGCTACTGTATAGGATATCCATGGATATCCTATACCGAAACCAAACAGTTGGCAGGAAGCTCAGTCAAAAAGACAGCAATCACCGGTGCCCCACCTCGAACACGTGGGGTCATCCTCAGCTGCTGATCGACCCTAGAAGAGTGACCCCGGCAATGAAAACGGAATGATTAAAGACTTATTAACCAACCACAACCACTAATAAGGGCTTATGATGCATCTAGTATTGGCGAAGTCACCTTTGGGGGAGAAGTTGAATCCTCATGATATTAAACACAAAAGATGCCTCTTCGAGTCAAGTTGTCAGCCAGCGGCAACAACTTAATTCAGCTTCTCCTGGTTCCCCCTTTTGAAGTACCGGGGGTTCAAAGATCGTGACGCCGCGAGATACATCGTGCTGCTTCTGATGTCCTTCTCTCCAGATGTGAACCTGGCTGTTTTGGGTAGCGTAGCTGGAGCCTCCAGAGCGGCAAGTCTGACTGATAGACTGATAGCCACGTTTTTCCTTGGGAGAAAATGGTGAGTTCACCTCGTTATTTGCCCAATTTGTACAAACAGATCAGCTCGTATCGTTTGGGTGTTTGGAGCCGCGGAGCTGAGTTGTTGTTCGTGTGTGATGTGCATGCCTACACCCTCATGACACCCACAAACACATTAAAGTTTCAATGTGGAGTTTCCAGTATGCAAACTGATGATGATATTCCTATATTTCTGTGGGTTCTTTGAGGGTCCGATTTGCAAGTGGCTGGGGCTCAAACGGTGCAAATATTGAGCCATTTCCATATATGTCAAATCCACGACATTGATGTCTCAATACTTGCCGCAGTGTACCTGAAACTGGTTTCCCTGACATACTGGCATCTGGGAATGGGGTGCTCTCCAGACCATCAGGAATCCCCATTTCATATCTGATAATCTGTGCATGGAGTACAGAGACGAACCCTTCTGGCATCTTGACATCAGTAGCTGTTGTTGCTGGTGGGGCTACCATCCTGAAAATCAATTTGTTCCATGTCAAAGAGGAGCAGTGTCACCATAACCAGCACCACGATGATTGCCATCATCTTTATCATCATCATCACCATCACAGTAATATGATACCAATCATCATAATTTCATCATCAATATCAATGCTCATAAACAAGTATAGTACGGCAGATTATAGTTTTCATCCCAGCTTCTTTCGCCATGCCAGGCGGTGTCTGGACATTTGGCTAAAATGAGCCGCGAGCTGCTGATGCATCCCCTGTTGACCTTTGCGACACAGGCCTGGGAGTGCAAAGGATGCTTATACCAATTGGATTGGTTTGAAATATAGGGGGCTCCGGTAAATGTTCCCTTAAACCAGTCCAATGGTTATACCAACAGGAAGTGCAAGTAGCCCTGCCTTTTGACGTTTTTTCTTTCTAATTACCAGGATTCCTATAGACTCAAAATCGAACATCTAGCAGAAGTGCCAAATTCAAACATGTTTTGCTTGGGTTCAAACATCATTGGCTAGCAACATGGCTATCAAGTGGTTGCGACGTGCTGCGGTGTTTCACGTCATCAAGTGAGGTGCTGAAGGCGGTGATCACCTCGTCGGGAGTACCACCTTACCTATAGCTGGCCGTGAAATGCCGGTCTAAATGGAGGTTTTGATTATAACATCATCGAACTAGAGCTGGGTTTGTCTGAAAATTTAGTGGAAAACCCCTAAACCCAAGGGTTTTGCTGATCATTATCCCACTTTCATATTGCCATAATTGGGGATATACCCTATTTTCAGACACACCCAAATGGGTGATTTCCAAGCCACTTGGGACGGACATAGATTGGCACCTGGATCCGCTTGTAGCACCCTGCCGCCTTCCACCAGAGTCAGGTCTATGCAGCCTTCCACACGGAAGACTACGCGAGGTTCCTACGTCTGGGGGCTTAGTATAGCCTGCGCACGGCAGGAATTTAATATCCTTCCTGCTGGTAAGATATAGATACCCTCCAACATGGCTAGCTGGAAAATCTCCCAATTAAATGGGCATTTGCATTTCCATTGCCCTGTACACATACACCTTTCACACACTGACTGTTGTGGGGTTTGTGCACATGGAATACCATTCTGAATGTAGGCTCGCTTCGACTGGCCATCTCACATCATACCACGATATTTTCTGAAACTGGGGACACCATCAAACGTCAAATTAACTGGAGAACATGATTTTACAAACCAGGTGAATTTTTGGTCTGCAAAATTCTTACAACATCTCAATGTATACGGATTATTATAGATGCTTGCTTTCCATGTGTTTCTAAGATTTTTCCACCAAGAATAGAGGACAAATTGTGTTCCATTATTGTCAATTTTCCGTGCTTTTCCATCTATAGATTGCACCATAAATGGAGGTCCCAGGCAACGCACGAGCATGAGGCATGTACAGAGAAGCAGATTTCCTGACCTCTGTGTGCATGAGTGGTGTGGCTGATCTCGTCCGGCTTCCAAGTACTGCTGGATGTCAGAGGTTTCTGCTGGGGATTTGCCTGCGGATACCTTGCGCGGCGTCAGCGCGAGTCATGAAGTCATCTTCTTTTCATGTGAGGCTTGGTGAAGAAGAAGAAAATTCACAACTCTAAGGATAAATTCATCTGAGCAATTCTGAATATTCTGATAATATATTATGATAACATACCTTTTTTAAAGCAACAAGTTGCTGTTAGAAAATCCCATTTATGCAGAACGTTTGCATCGTTTGAGCCGTGCAAACCTTTCGGTTTATGGAAGAGATCAATGCAGGGTCGGGCAACGGGACAAGACATATCAAAGCATATTTCCGGATAAGGTTTCTGGTCAAACGATAGTGCTGAAATTTGCTGATTATATGATTATCAACTTGGAAAAAACAGTTCCCCATATGATGATATGTTGTTTGTCCCAGCTGCTCAGCTGTAGCCAGATCCTTGAATTTGATGATTGGGAAATCTACAAGAAAACACTAACTATAGTATTAACTAGTAACAAAAAACAGAAGCATGTTTCCTGTACTTGAGGGTGCATCCCACTGAGTAAATGGGTTCTAATCCCAGTTGTATATATAGTATATTATATATATTTAGTTATAGCATGGAATATGCCACTTACACTTAGGGTGTGAAGTCACCCTGACTGATCCAAAATCTTGCGTTTAGTTGGGGGGAACCTACCGGGAAAGTCGCCCCAACATGCGTTCAGTTGCGGTGGAGCAGTTGCATGAGATAGAAAACTCATTCAGGTGACCATCGAGGGAAACCATTGTATACCATTGTAGAGAGATGTAGAGTAGTTGCTTCGATTCATCTACTTTGGTTGCTTATGTTCGTGCTGCGTTTACAATGGGCGAAGAAGATGGGGGGACTTTTCCTGGCAGTTGGGGGGCGTAGTTCCATGCGGGAATGAGAGTTGACTGCAACGTTGGGGGAACTTCGCCCTCTATGTGTATACATGGTTTAAAGCTGGATTAGAAAACCATTTACTAAGTGGATTGCACATACACATCGATAGCCAATCCATTTGTCCTGACCAAAGATGCTGTGTCGCACCAAGGCGAGACTGCGTGCGTTGTGGCTGTTGGTCACCGACCTAGTGAGATCTGTGTTGCGTGCGAACATGGAACGAGTCGTTGGAAATATCCCAGGAACATGGAGGATTCTGAGTTGATATCGTTCTTACCCTCTGGTTATTTAACATAGGCATGGAAAATGGCCAATTTTGGATAATTTTCCCATTAAAACCTCTATTCATAGGGGATTTTCTATGGCTATGTTAGTCATAACCAGATGGTATTTCATCAAATACAAATTTGATTTTTTGTCGCGATTGGCGATACTGGTGCTCTAAATCAGACCGACACGCGATTGGTTTCTTTGTTACTCATATTCTATCCCTTGGTATTGGGACAATTCCAAAGGAATCGATAAACCTCTGGCAATCAAACGTGGCTAGCTGGGAACCCCCTAGTTTTCATGGAAAAATCGGTGGATTTTCCAGTTCCACGTTTGATTAGCGGAGGGTATGTGCTTTTATAGGCGACGATCATCCCTTTAAAGTATTATGGGTTGCCTCTTCATTGTCGAGTTCCTGTCAGATGGAAATCCATTGAGCCTGGTCGGTCCAAGTTTGGTTTCGCACTCATGCCT
This sequence comes from Symbiodinium sp. clade C Y103, assembly GCA_003297045.1. Classification (NCBI taxonomy): domain Eukaryota; class Dinophyceae; order Suessiales; family Symbiodiniaceae; genus Cladocopium; species Cladocopium sp. clade C. Next base: position 144,581 of record BGPT01000432.1, on the reverse strand, counting down.
TGCTGGAGCTGGAGTACAAGGTGGTGCACCCACAATTAGAAATTATAAATTGCTTTCTAAAGCATAGCGATATAACCAAAGACACATCTACTACAAGCCTTAGTTATTTAACAACTTTGCTAACTATGGGGCACCACCAACCGTGCCTTCCGGAGTACTTCAAATTGCCACTATGAAACACTTCCTTTGCAGTTTCAAAAATTCATCTCTTGCCCTTTCCACACTGCTGGGAAGGTGAAAATACTATTGGGTATGGATCTGAACCACAATCCAGTGTAGATTCTCTCCACACTTGTTGGTTGACACATTGTTGTTGCTCCATATTCCCATGATAGTCCTATGATTTTCCTAGTTGACGATTTGGAAGCACCTGGTCAAAGCTCACTCTCCATCCAAAAACTGAGGTCAGAAGCTACCCACAACAGGTCGGAGATAAGAACCTTGGATAAAACAGTACTCTGACAGACCAGGATATTGCAAGTGGCTGGCCCACATTTCTGCTGACAACGCATTTAGAAGGCTCGGCCAAGAGCTTTCCAATGGTCTAGAGTCACGTGAGTCAAGATCCGTATTATGTTGATCAGTATCTCTTCCTTGAGTCGGTTTGTTTTTTTCCATTCTGGAATACTAAATGCCACATCCATCAAAACAAATGGAAAACTGAACACTTATTTTCTGTTCAGCTGCAATCTCAAAAAGTCCATCCAACCTGACCCGTCCAGTGGCGTCTCAGCATGTCTCAGTTCCCAGGATCAGTCTGTCAAAGATCAAAAATATCCTGGCCTTTGCGAGCGATGACCACGCCAAAGCCTTTCTAGCGTTTCATGGTCTCCAAATCGTCATCGACAAGGAGACCATCCGAGACGCCGCGGAGTGGAAAAACCTGGGGATAGACCAACACAATGGCACCCCAGCTCGGAATTGCGACAGGTTAATAAGATGGTTTATGCATGTTTATGACATTTGAAGTTTTGTGTCAGACATGTTTGCGTGTTTAGACTTGTGTGTGAAAGAAAAACATGAAACTGTCAACCCTTTGAAGTCCTAGTGATGGAATGGTGCAAACAAATATCTAATTTGACACAATCTGAGGTGAACGGTGATATCTTGTCAGTTTGGGATTTGTTGCTGATCCATCACAATATCTAAGGTGAAAAACATGTCTGTTCCTCAAGTGACCTCATTTTATGTCACTGCCATTTTTTGAGCTCATATGAGCAGGATGTTCCGACTGGGGCTATCAACTTAATCAGCTCCCAAGGAGGATATGAACAAGGTGCCACTCCTGAAATAGCATCCACCCAAGAGATGGAATGACACAGCGACTTGACAAAAAAGCCCTGGCGGCGTTGTCAGAGGGCCTGCTGGACGTCGTTTTTCAGCTGACATGGCACAGGTGGCAATGCAGACAGCTCCAGCTCCTTCGAAGCAGATCCCAGAAGAGTTGATATAGATAGCTTGAGCGTCATGGCCACTGGGGTTTTGACCATGGCTAGGGGGGCATGTGGCTGCTCCAGGTCCTACAAGATGACATGTGTAGTTTATCCAAATCTTAAAAACTCTACCTCAATGAATAAAGAACTGGTCATGGCAATGGAAAATGGTATATACAGGATCTTACCAGTTTTTGTATTTTTCGAAATTCAAGAAAAGGATTTATCTGAAAATTGTGTATCTCTGAATGTGCTCTGGTTCATCATCAGATTTCATCTCAAAATCATCATAACTAGGGTGTGCACTATACATTTTAAGGCACCACACCCAAACATTCAGCTTGTTGGTTAGATATCCATTAACTCCCAACGTTATATCCCTATGTATAGATCGTTTTTCCATACACATATCCCATTTATAGATGTGTGTGTTATCCCATTCTAAACCTCATGCTCTTGGCGACCTCATGGCAGGAGGCCGGGGGCGGTGCCAACATCCTGCTGCCCAAGAAGGGCACGCCGGAGGCGGCGAACTTGCCCCTGCTGCAGGGACGCCTGCCTGAGAAATGCGAATTTCCCAAGGCTGGAGCACCTGAGCTGCCAAGATTCTCCTGGGACTGAGTCAAGATTGATTGCAACCATTGAAGTGCTATATAACGAGTGTCAATTTGCATGGTATTGTAAGAAATGTTAACGTTGCAATGATTGCAAAAGACCATAGATTTGAGATTGTTTAATACTTATGTAAACAGGCCCTTTAGGACCTTTTAAAACCTGTTAAGACAACCTTGGGACACGAGATATTCGTTGCTTCGACTCAGACTCAAATGGTGATCCACATGTTATGGAGTATATACCAGTGGGACTTGTAGTGCTCTAGAATGCAGATAGTCAGAGGATCAAATGAATACCTCTTGTTCGCAAAGTCCTGCTCCAGCATCACCGAACCAATGGTTCTTCAGTTGATTTGTTGCACGCAACTGGTGCATGCCCATGGGTGGCTGATCCTGGCCCAGTGTGTTTCTGGGTACAACAACCCAAGACTCTTCAAAGAACCTATTTTGAATGTGGACAGATACCAAAGACTGTAAGATGTTTGCAATAGCATGCAATAACTTGTGTAAAGAGAAGAACTTCAAGAAAATCTGAATCTAGAGATATATCATGATATATCTACAATTCCATGTGTCCAACATTGTAGAATTCTCAGAAGAAGCAAACCAGAGCTTCTTGCGATTCTGTCCCATATCGCTCACCCTGGGAAACCTTATTGTGGGATGAAGAATCTCAACACGTTTTGCAGGGTATCCAAGACTAAGCGGGATATGTTTCATCGGATTCAATCCAGTTCCACAGCAGTAACCATCTGGGTTTGTATCACAAAATCTAATCTAAGATATCGCTCAATCATCATTTTCCCCATGTAATTCGCACAACATTGACATTGCCCTCAAATTGGTGGCCCGAAGTCTTATACATTGAACAATTTAAGACTATAGTTTGATTTGAAGACATAGAGTTCTCAAAATTGGTTTAAGAAAACTCTACAGTAGAACTCAGCAACACCATCATTTTTCATGGTAGACCTCAGTAAAACCCATGATTTTGCATGGTAGAGTCCGAAATTTTGATGAACTTCCCCCCGCTTCAGGGCGCAGACTCGTTGCTGGTGGCCAAGTTTGATGCCCTGGGCCTCTCCCGCGCGGAGATCGCCTTTGGCGGGGCTGACCCCGTCGCACCCTGGTGGATGAATGGAGCTTTCCATGTCTGGCAGAAGATCGTCCCAAACCTTGGATGGGTACTTTTTATTTTCCGGTAAACTAACAGTTTGCTACTGAAGCCATGGCCATGGAAATAGTTGATGTTCCAACTCAAAAATGGTGATTTTCCAGTTCGCTATGTTAGTTTAGCAGATGGTAATCCTTTGGTTCTTTGCTACAAATGGAAAAGTAAGAAACTAACAAGCAAAATGGTTTGTTTGGACTATCAAACATTGACCATGATATATGGGATAATTCCTCAAAAAGGATAATGACATTTTATGAATAGTTTCTGGCAATGGAACATTGGAACATCAGAATCTTTAGATATGTGTTTATCTTGTCATAATGTAGATATAGTTTCCAAACAAATCATGTCATTATTTCATGGAGATATTGCAGGATAGTTGTATACAGGATAATTGTGGACAACTACATATACGTATAATGAATTATAGTTAGTAAGATAATTGAGACGGTTATATTGGGGCATGGTCATGCTCGTTTTTTTTGTTGGTGTTAATACTAGTGAAACTGGATTCCTAACTAGTTATTGGATGACCATACCTTTTGGCACTTTTAACATAGAAATATGTGTAGGTAAATCATTTAATAGCCCTTGGCAATTTTCCATAGACTTTTTGAATTCCCAGGGGCCAGCAAAGATTTCTAAAAGAAGAAACTGAAGAAACAACATAGAAAAAACGGGATGGGAAAACACAGTAAGATTTTTGAGGAGGTTAACGTTGTTTTCTCTAACATGGCTAGCTGGAGGTGTCCTGGGAGAATCGTCTTCACATGGAGGATGTTCCAATGCCATGCTACGGCCAGTCACCGAATCTCATGTCCAGTTGGCAAAATTGAAGGGCTGGAACCCCAAAATAGCCAAGTTCACAAAGGACATTGGAAATCCATATTTGAAGACCCATTGAGGGGTTCTCTATTCATTTTTGGTAATACATGAAGCAGAGGGGTTCTCTGTTCATTTTTGGGAGTAGATGAAGCAGAAATGCAGAAGACAAGAGAAGGGGGAATGCCAACCCTGAAATAAATACACGGTGGTTCACATTTGAACTTATCCACAGAAGTGATGAATGATTTGCAGTACTTCGATGGAACCCGTCATTAAGCACCCCAGGAGTCTGTCGCCATCCCAAGTTGACAACTTCCCCAGTCACTTCAGCCCATCTCCGCCCAGATCCCTGTGGAAGAAGAAGTGGAAGCGGAGGGTGAAGCGGAGCCAGAGGCACCCTTGGGGGTCTGGGGGGGTCAAGAGACACCCGGTAGACAGTCAACAAATCAAATGTAGCACCTGGAGACTGCTGAATGTGGTTGTTGTCATTCCTACATGTTGAAATGTCACTATCCAGACCCTCCAAATACGCTTAAACATTGTGTTCTACCCCATAATCTTAGTGCCTTTACTTGCACCATTTTTTGGTGGTATTTGGAGGGTCTAGGTAATAGGTATATTCGGTATATTAAATTATGTCTGAACAGTGATTTGTGAATGGTTTGAATCATATTTTCCATGGAACCCCAAGACAAAGCCGAGAACGTTGACTTGGGCCTATGTTCAGTACATTATGTTGGGTCACCACACCATTTGATGATGATCATTGCACCCCTGGTCAGGCTATGGTCGAGGCAGCGCTGGGTGGGAGGAATACCAATAGAGTCTCATCGTGTTCCCAATCGGAAAATGGGGTGGATCATCTAAAAATGGGGAAATTATATGAAATTATGAGAATCTATTAGAATTAGGGGTCTACATGGGTCTACCAATGTGCAGACAAGCTGAGATACTTCTAGAGTGGCTAAAATGTTGATGAATTTGGCTGTGTCCAGTGGCCAACGTCCCCCCCTGACTCGGTTCGAAGTGTAAGCCAAGTTGATGAAAGAACTTGTTTTCATGAAACGGACTTGACCCTAGCAACATACTCCTTGTTTTTGCCAGAACACGTCGAGCCCTTTGATGCTTTCAGAGAAGCTACTACCGACTGGATTCACTTGGCTATAAATACCATAAATACATGACATGATATGTTGTTCAAAGTGGTTGTCTTTCTTGATGAGATCTTGAATTCCGACGAATTGATTTTACTGGCTTTGATTTCAGGACCAAATTTCGCCCATGTTATGATATGGACATATAGTACAGTAATCACATGTAATCATGCGATTGCTAAATATGTGGAACTTATATAATCTTCTTTGCAGTCATTTGCCTGCTGGTTGCTCTCTTATATTGACTTCTCTATGGAAATGTGGTTGCAAATGCTCATTGGTGAAATGCCAGTATTGACCCGTGCCTATGTTTCAGCAGGGTGGCCATATGTATTTGACCCATACCCTCCTTAGTTGGCACACGTTTCTACTGATTTTAATAGGTTGGTTTGCATACAATACCTATGCTGGATTCATGATGTCCCCATAGCTGATAGCTTTGACGGTTGATCGAACACTGATACGTTTTTGGGTGGTTGCCTTTTCTTTTCATCATTAAATATGTGACGTATTTTCAGAAAATACTGAGTTAGAAACATGGTGCGATTATATGCGATTCTGGTCATCTAAGTCGGCTTTAATGTTAATGTATAGAAATAGTGTAATCTTGATTCACCAGCAGTCAACACATCTCAGCTAGTCCCCCAGTTTGTTTGAACTTCTTTTCCACGGAGGAACCTAAGCCCATCGAACCCGCGAATGAACCACTGACTGTGGTGGCATGAGTGCCCCGCACATGGAAAAACGTGGTGCTGGGGCCAGAAACATGGAAGACCATTGGAAAATCACAAAAAACATGTTTGAAACGATAGAATTTTAGTAATTTCCTTTGAAATCTCAGCGTGTTTAGTTAATCCGAATCTTGAGATCCAAGAAGAAAATCAGGTCTTGCTTGGCCACTGCTCATCTCAATAGCGGTGCGAAGTCGGTCAAAACTTGTGACGCCTGTGCGTTTCAATTCGCATGGTTTCCGTAGCAAAGTTCAAAGGATTTGGCCCATGGGACCATCTCCAGGGAAGGAATTGAGCATTTGCAGTTTGTGTTTGTTCCATGTCTTTGGGACGTTTGACGCTTTCTTCTTGATGAAACATGCGCTTTCCCTCCAAACTTCTGCGGACTACCTGGAGGGTCGAAGCCATATTTGAGTGTGTCTGGACATAGTGCAGGGTAAAATCCATTGGTTAATCATTTGTTTTCCGATAAGCATGGCACAACCTGGGGGCATACCCCACTTTCAGCCTCTCCAAAATAGGTTGTTGGATTGCATATCCCATCAAAATCTCATTAATATCAACTTAATATCCCATGATCCATTCACATCCCATTGATATTCCACTGTGATTTTCCAGCCATGTTGGATTCCCGCGGGTTTTTGCTCTGCACCGATCGACACTGTGGTAACGATGTTCAGCGGCTCAAGCCCATGACTCCGGCGCAGCCGGCCGTCGGGAGCCTCGGCTGTGGGCAACTTGATCTTGGATTTGCCGAAGATCATGTTTTCTTTCCCAATTGGCCAATTGGAAATCCACTACGAGTGGGGAATTAGCTACATAAACTGTAGATGTGGACAAGGGCTATTGGCAGAAGAATAGAGAGAGAGAGAGAGAGACAGATGGATTTAGGATGTATCTGTGTGCAAAGTCTTATAGAAAAAGCATGTCTATAGATTTAAGAAATCACTTGTTTGGCACAATTTGCCTGTCCATGGCCTGGTCGGCGGTTGACGCCCACCTCCATGACAGGATTGACTGTCCAGCAGTGTGCTTTGAAACTATTGCATGTAGTGGAACTGATTACATACTAAGAATCTACATAGAATTGACCTGGTTTCGTGTCCTGCTAGACAATGCTAGGCAGACCCATATCATATCAGATCTTAGATATGTTACTGTTGGTTAGATCATGTTAAATCGCTATCTTTCAGCGGTGGCTCGCTATGCTATTATACCATATTATACCTAAACCCTAACCCTAAGAACCAATTCATCGACAGAAACCCTATCGATAGCCACATCCATGCGAGAGGTCATCAAACCATCGCTTTGGGTCTTGTGTCATTTTCTTCGAGACGGATTTGAATGGAACTTTGTCGGGTGACTTTATGGAAATATGATGAAATATGATATAAATCATATAACTTCTGTGTTGAAGTCCGTAGACTCAAACCATGACGACAAATACTATGGGGGCCACCTGTCGTTCTGTAACCCAACTTGCCAATAACACCCATTGCTGGACTCTGGCGCAAATCCCTGCTTGGGGCTGCAGCGCAAGAACCGCAAGAGGGTGATAACATGAAATACCCCAGTCAGCCAAGTTGGTTCATAAACCCGCTGGACTTAGATATATCTATTAATAATATATATATATATAACTAGAAACCTCAGAGTTCAACAACTTTAGTTCAACCAACCTAAAGCCATGCTTCATCTTTTATGAAATCCCATTAGGTCCCATTGAAATCCCATGAAATATCATTAAATATCCATTTACCCTCTGGTAAACATACAAAAAACTATTAATGGGAAAATCCACGATTTCAATGGCCATTTTCTATGTCGCTACATTTAATTACCAGAGGGTAAATACCCTGACCCCCCATACATAGTTTATCATCATAATTCCAAATTCATTAAAAATCCATTGAAATCCCATTAAATCCATTTAAGATTCATTCAGCAGGATGAAACGAAGCATCGAGAAACCACCAACAGCCAGGTCTGGGGCCCGCGCGAGCTGGACTACGCAGTACATGATCTGGCCCCTTTAGCCGCGGTGGTTTCTGCGCCCGGGAACGACTGGGTGAAAGGTACAGTACCCCCATGGTTATTCTCATCTATAGAGACAATTATTGATGACATCAAGTGTAGTTAGTTATTATGATTTATGTGATTTATTTGTTTATTTATTTATTTATTTATTTATATGTACATACAGTATCATCACGCTTGCTGTCTCCATATATATATATATATATATATTGTGAGTTCCCCCACAATGGTAGCAGCTTCAGATCAAGATTTCCAAGCGGATGCAATCAAGCGGACACGCTCTTGTTTTGGACACCCAAATGTTGCACCNAAGTCAATCCCACCACGCCGCTCCCAAGGCTGCCCTCAGCCTAATGACTGCAATATGCAGCGAGCATTTGGTTTCACGGACCCAGCTGGTTCAACTGTGCATGCAAATGGTTGAAGGTACCTGAACACATGGACATTCACANCATTTGGTTTCACGGACCCAGCTGGTTCAACTGTGCATGCAAATGGTTGAAGGTACCTGAACACATGGACATTCACACTCCCAATAAATCAACTGTTGTTGTTTTGTTGATCTTGCAACCATTTGATGCGGTTCCTGGCATGTGCACGATCTTTTAGGATCTGTTCTTGATCAAATAATTTGTATTTGCCAATCTTCAGAGTATGTCGTAGGAATGAACATTCCATCTCTTTCGTCAAGGCGTCAGCAAGTTGAGCACCGCTGTGAACCCAGTGAAGTCGCACCCCTTCTGGAAGGAGATCTTTAATCGAACGTGCCAAGATTTGAGTGCGAAATTCCTGACAGTTTGGAGGAGCGGTCCTAGAAACTAAGTCAAACAATGACTTGCAATCCGTAACCGCAACATCATCATCCTTCAAGGTTGCATTGGCTATTGTTGTGGGCAATTGTTGCAATGCCTGCTTTGAACTTTTCCAGTTCAGTTTCGGATTCATTATCCAACCCCAAAAGAGGCGAAGCCATGAGAGCTGATCCAGCGTCGAATTCAGGGAAGTGGCTTCTGCGGACAACGTGCTTATAACAACCTTTTGGATCTTCTTGCATCCCCATGAAATTGGTGATACCGGGCTGATGACATTATCAAGAATCTGTTTATGAGTTGTCATAATCATCATCCCTGTGTGAGAATCTGGTTGCTTCTGAGAGGAAAATGATGCATCTGAGAAAGCCAGGAAACGAATGTCTTGGATAGGTATTGGCTGCACCGTTACTGTTGTATCTTTGAATTTCTTCGCATCATGGAGAACCTTGTTTGCCTGAATCAACGTTTGCACTGTCGCATTGTTCACTTGACCCTGAAGGTAACTCAACCTGCTCGCAAGATCAGGGCGAGTGTTGACTGAGGCGTACTGCAAGGATCCAATTAAGGCCCTTAGGCCCTGTTGCTCATCTGCAGTGACAGGATTTTGACTTTGGAGTTTGCGTTCACTGTTAACATGAATTGGTTCAATCTTTTCTTGTGAAAGTGTGATACTATAGTTGGCATGTTGGTGCATCTCAATCCCTGTGAAGACAAAACTCTGGTTCTTCTTTGACCCGAATGGATACTTCTTCTCCAGTTTACGCAGTTGTTCCATGAAATAATCGTCACCTCCGCAAAGTCCATCGTCCACGTGTACTCCTATCACACCTGAAGGTCTGTCATGTCCTTCTCGATAGAGCAGGTATACTGTTGGATCGAACGGTGATGGAATAAACGAAAGATCTCGAAGTGCTTTATCTAGTTCATTGTACCAGAGCAAAGGTGCATCAATTAAACCGTATGCTGATTTGGCTAGCTTACACACTTCATTTTCGGACAATTGCATGGCTTTGATCATTTCTGCTGGGGGCTCAAGACCAATGGTTCGACCCTGAGTGGACCCTTGGAGAAACGCTGCCTTGATATCGAAGCTCATGNAATTGCATGGCTTTGATCATTTCTGCTGGGGGCTCAAGACCAATGGTTCGACCCTGAGTGGACCCTTGGAGAAACGCTGCCTTGATATCGAAGCTCATGAGGAGCCAGTTCATTGAGGATATCAACTGCAGAATCAACATTCGTGACTGNACCCTGAGTGGACCCTTGGAGAAACGCTGCCTTGATATCGAAGCTCATGAGGAGCCAGTTCATTGAGGATATCAACTGCAGAATCAACATTCGTGACTGTCTATTCAAAGTCGGACTATCCCGGGGCACTTCCTCGAGTGCCGGGTCAAGATACCCCAACACCACTAACCTGGCCTTGGCCTTACGGTCTTTGCCAAGCTTTTTCTGCTCTTGCTTATCCGCAACAGGCTTCCACGTATAAATCCACCGGCAGCGGAGGATCTGCTCGGGGGATAGCTTGTTACGAAGAATCCTACACACGGTTCCTGTACTGAGCCAATTACTGATCTCGGCATCTTTTGCCTTTGCAAACTCTGCTTGTTCTGCAGGAGTCAGTTGACTGAGTTTCACTTCAGTACGTTGCTTTTTGGAAGCTGTTGCTAGAAAGATCATGTCTTCTACTTGATCCATTGTCAGCAAACCGACATCATTGGCATCGTCAACATCTACCTCAAAACGCCAGGCCAGATGGTCAGAGCAGGTGAGATGTTCACTGGGGTCAACATCCATACAGGTCAACAAGTCGCACATTAGCTCATCATCAGCCTGTGGGTCATTGATGGGAACTTCATGTGGTGGCAGTTCAGTTTGAGCTTCGGGAACATTACTCTGATTGTTATTGGAACTATGTGATGGGGAAATTACAGGGAAATTATTGGTCTCGTTGCTCTGGTCATCATTGGATGGCACTTCGGGTTCATCATCAGGCTGCTCTTGTGAAAATTGTGAAGGATGTCGATTATGATGGCTTACTTGAATGTTATTTGGAGTGACTGCGGGCATCGATGCATCTGAAGTGGTCCTTGGAGCATTGTTGTTGATCATGGTACCGGGACTGTTAATGGATGTTGGCAAATTGGTTTCGGAAATCAGTTGGGCTTCCACAGCACTGACTGGTCGTACATGCTCTGGGGCGGCTCTGATGAGATTTCCAACATGTTGACAATAGACCACATTATTGCCATCTTGCTGGATAACTTTTGCAGGACCTATCCACCTCTGAGAGATTTCATTTGCTCTCCATATCATGACCCACTCACCTGGCTGATAATGGCCTCTGGATGGCCGGCTTCTACGCAATGCAGCACGACGAATAGCCATGTCGTTGTCAGCTGCAAAGAATGCTCTACGTGCGGTCTCCCGCATGGCCAGTTGATTCCTGAATTCCAGGCCCAGGCCAGATCCCTCGGTGGCTGTGACATGTGATGGCAAACTTTCATCGCTAGCATTAGAGGCTGGGATACGCATACCCTTACCGAATACCAGCATTTCAGGCGAGAAGCCCTGTCGTAAACTGCAACTGTTCTTTGCCATCGTGCACATGCTTAGGGCAATTTGGAGTTGGCCATAACTAGCAATCTCGTGTTCAGCTTCGTACTTGGTGAGCATTGCCTGGAGAATGTCTCCATGGCGCTCGGAACGGCCAAGCTGCCAGTGGGCCTGTGGAGGGATAATGGTTCCCTTGATACCCATGGTTTGAAGGTACTTCTCAAAACCCTCTGAATTGAACTCAGTGGCCGAATCAGCAATGAACTCGTTTGGTGGTCCAGCCCAGTTAATCCAGGCCATGTTGAGTTTCTCAATGGCATGTTCAGTAGTACGGTTAGGGGCAATGATTGCAACATGATAGTTGGTGCCATGGTCAAGGTAGTGATAAAAATGGAAGGTGGATCCTTGCTTGTTCGTCCAGCTGATACCATCCACTGACACTTTGTCTCCAAAATCAATCTCGGACTTCAGGGTTGCTGGTCGGGCTATCTTCGGCTTCTTTTGCATTTGACATGTTGAGCATTGAAAGTCCTCCAGTGCTTGAATCATGGTTGCTGGATAACCCTTTTGGCGCAACACCTGACTGAGGACTTGGCATGATGGATGACCGAGGTTCTTGTGAATACGAGCCAGGAGACTACGTTCTTCTGCGGGCAACGACAAAAACCGACTACCATGGTGGGAACTTCGAATATCAACATCTTCATGTGACATGGTCTTTGAGTTCATATGATCCATGGCAGGCACTTGACTCGTTTCAGTACTCGGCAGCATCACCCCCGGTGATTGTGATTCCCTCTCCAGTGTTGCATCTTGCTGTGCAGGTGGTTCAGCCGGAACCGGGATTGGCGATGCAACAGAAGTGGAATCACCAGCAATGGGCTCCTGACTTTCTTTGGGATTAGCTGCAAAGACTGTTATATTTACATGACTTGCCACCAAACTTTTTGTCAATTGACGGTGGGATAGGTTGGACCAATTTTCCCAGTGTTCCTCCACAAGAATTTCATTGGTACCTCTGCGTTCTATGATGGCGCGGCGAAATGGTGCCTCTTCAACATGTAAATCTTTGGGTGGAGCCATCGCTCGTTCCATGCCCTTACAAGCTATCACACGAACCACTTGCTTGTCCCAAAAGATTTGTTGAATCATAGCCAGGATCTGAGGATCATGGATGGTTACTTTGCCAACCCGAGGAAGTGTTTTCTTGAGATTCTGCAAAAGCTCAGTGAACATCTGAGACTTGGTTGTAGGTGAGGACGAATCTGTCTTAGCTCGTTTCGATGGCAAGTCATCCGGTTTCACCAGCTTTGCAGACTCACGCTTACTTGTCAATCGTTGTGGGATTGACTTCAGCTGCTTACGTGCTCGGGCGGATGTGGCAGCATCAGAGGGCTGTTGCCTCTTGGCAGCTACCGCCATTGCAGGGACTTCCTCAGTGTACCCCTTGGGAAATTCATTTCTCAGTTTTGGCAAAACTTTTGCAATCAAGCGGGCAAACTTTCGAGGATATCGTTCAGAGTATGCTGTTCTACTCATGCTGATGCCCTTATATCGTGTTGATCCTTCCAAAACTTGGTGTTGATGATCATGATTGCAAAATCTTCCATGTAGGGTGTTGTACATGTGTTGAGATGTTGTTCGAACAGCCATCCCCTTCTGAATCGGCATCTGTGACACAGGATCACGGAGGTTTCCAAGGCGACACATATCAAAATGAGCTTCCCATGTTTTGGCAAACAGTTCATGAAGCAATGGAGTGAAAAACATTGCTGATCTCCGAGGTTGTTCCCAATGCAGATGGTTTCCCGAAACGAATTGAAATCGCAGCAAAACGGTACCTAGTGCCAACTGGTACAGCAGTGCTTGTCTCTGGAGCATCACCAGACGGAAACTCTCTTGGGACCGGTGAGCATTGAAATTACTCCACGAACTCCAGGGCTTACAGACTGGACTATACCAAATATTCTTAGGGCGTTGGGTGACCACTCGCAGAAACAGGCTGTGACGTCCTTCCACAGTGGATAGGTCTCCCTGTTCTAGGCTATGGCGGCTCGCTTTCTGACCCAGCTGTTGGACTTGATGAGTGAGTTCACTGTCTGGACTACAGAACACCTCTAAAAGTTGAATGGACTGATGAATTTTGTGTTCCTTGTCTTGGATTTGTTGCAATTCCGTCTCAAACTGACAAATGAGTTGTTGAAGTTGCACTTGAAAACGTTGAGGACAGGTGGAAAAATCTGTAAACAGACATTCATCATGATCCATGTCCCCAGCTGATCGAATTCCCATAGCCTCGGCATCTAGGCACGCTGCAGGGCTTTCAGCACTCAGGTTCACTGGGGCTCGCTCTGGCTGTGACGGATGTGCTGAAGGATCTCCGTCATCGCTCCCTCCAGGTTCAACATTCTGGCCTGCAGAGCATCGATCACTTCCGTCTGGGCGTCGCTGGCCATGCTGGCCATATTGATCCACTCTTCCGTCTCGATCTCGGCTGCTTCGGCCTCTGCTTCGGCAGCTTGCATGGACACCATCAGTTCCTGAGATGGTCGGGCTTGGCACTAGGCCTTGGCTTTGGTCATGGCCGGGATGGGCATCTGTGCACGGACTCTGGTGTGCTCCTCGAGAACTGCAGAAGGCGTCATGCCCTTTTCCTCCATGCCCACCATCAATTCTATGAACCACAGGAACTTCTTGTGCTCCAGCTTGTCCGATCCCTCGTAGGTCTTCACGATCCACTTCACCCAGGATGGTTCCTGGTGCCATACCTGCAGGTAGGGCTTCCCAGCATGGGCTCGACCAAAGTCGACCTTCTGGTGACAGAGGTCCTGGAAGGCCATCTGTCTGAACTCTTCCATTGGATCGGCGTAAGCGCCGGTGCGCAGGTCTCCCAAGCGTTTGGAGAGACTCATTGGGATCAGTTGCGACGGGTGTCAAACCTGATGGGGCCTTGAACCTGACAGTTCCTTCGGAAGTGAGGACTCTCACAGTCGGTGGTGATGAGCTCACAGGTAGTGATACATTTTCTTGGCGTGGTGTGGTCTCATGGTGTGTGTTATGTATTGTGTCTTGTGTATTCACCTGGCTGACAGTTGCATCAAACTGAATGACTGGTGGCTCACAAATTGAAACCTCAGTTGAAATGGACGGATCTTGAATTGTTTGACATTGAGTTGATTCAGGCTTCACTGGTGTTGAGACAGGCGGCATCTCATTCCTTTTGCAGGAGCTGGTCTCATGATCGACATGTGCAAAAGTCTCGGCAAAAGTGCAGGCCTGGCTGGCTGCTTGTGCCAGCTCGTTGATATCAAGCAAAAACAATCCACGTTGGTTCAACTGCAATGAAAGAGGCTTTCTCAACAACGGGCTCTGCAGAACATGCTGTGCGATGTCTATTTGGGCTTTCAGTGTTCGCAATAAAGTATTGGACAACAACAAAGGAGTGTGACCTGGAACAACAGCAATTTTCAAACCTAAATGACCAATTGGTATCACAAGTGCAGATTGGCTATCAAGAGTCCCCTGATTGCCGAAGCGGAATGTCACGGCACACTTACAACGACCAACTCGTTTGCGAACATCAGCATGAAGACCCTTCNGCAGATTGGCTATCAAGAGTCCCCTGATTGCCGAAGCGGAATGTCACGGCACACTTACAACGACCAACTCGTTTGCGAACATCAGCATGAAGACCCTTCAAAAGTGATGGGATCAGCTCACTTCCTATGACAGACTTTGAAGCACCTGTGTCTAGAATGCCAAAAGTCTCGTGCGATGCAAACATTATGGGCTCGTCATTTGCGAGACCAGGGCACGGTGATGGCAGGTTCACTTCATAGCGACTGGCAGGCAACTCATTCGGTGGTTCACTCCTGGGCTCAGGAGCTTGCTCATGGTGTCTTGGGCGGCAACTATTCAATAACCCCCTAAACTGGTTATTTACTCCCCGGTTACCCCCATCTATGTTATATCTCTTACCCCTGAGAAAAACAGTGGTTGCAAAAACTGAGTGCATGCTGGGCTCATCCAAGGTGGTGTCATGGATCTCTGGCAGTGTGAGAAACTCGAGGGGCAAAAACTCATCAGCACTGCTAGGCATGGGATCGGTCGGGACTGCGGTCAGAGTTGGAGCAGAGGAACTTGGAATCGAGGCTGAGGGCTTCAAACGATCGGGGCACTCAGCTTTCCAGTGTCCCTTCCTACCGCATAAGCGGCAAGAAGTCTCTAACATTCGCTGTTGCAAACTTTTNGGCTGAGGGCTTCAAACGATCGGGGCACTCAGCTTTCCAGTGTCCCTTCCTACCGCATAAGCGGCAAGAAGTCTCTAACATTCGCTGTTGCAAACTTTTTCTCTGACCTTTGAATCCCCCTTTGAATTTCCCCTTGGTACTCTTCCCCTTGCTTTCGAGGGGTTTGTCGGCCAGAACCCCCTATTTTTGAAACGCTCGCTCAAGCGGCGTCTGGCATCGGTATAGAGGCTATATGCTGCTGCTAGTTCTGAATCATCCTGCACAGTATCGATCAGAGCAGTCTCATACTCACTCACAAAGAGGGCGTCTTCGTCCCCCTCCTGAACTAACGTCTCCAGCATCTCGTCCTCGGCCATCTCTTCAGTCACCAAGGCTGTGCTATCCCAAGTGGTCTCTTCTGGATCATCCAGAGTCAGGTTGGCAGCACCGTAGATTCGTCCCTTTGATTTCTTTGCACCTATCATCTCATGAAAGAAACCAGAACCAAGCATGCGAACAGATTGACTCACTTTATCAATGGACAGTTTTCCGGTATCGGATGCATCACTCTCCAGTATCACACGCTTTTTGTCGTCATGGCTCAAAAGGGACCCACGGAGCACAATATAGGAGCGAAGCTCCTCCAGACTCATCTTCTTTGACAACAGTTCGGTCCAGTAGATATCAGCACGTGCCAGGTATGAGTCATTTGACTCATCAGACTTCTGAGAACACCGAAAAGGGGCCTTCTCTACGATCTCATACTTGCGCTCGAGCGTCACCTTACCCCAGTGACCCCCCAGGGCTGTGACAAGCTTCTGAATGCCGGTCTTGTCATTGGTCAAAATTTCAGACCTTTGCAGCTGAAGTTTCTGGAAAGCAGCACCTGTAGTGTTCAGTATCAGGCGGGTCGCAAGCTCATTGAGCTTTTCCGGTGGCCAGATGTCACTGAGCATCTCTACTTTCTGCACATACTGCTCTAGATCATCCTTGGACGGATCGAAAGCAGGAACTAGATACGTCAGCTGTGTGGGAACTGAGGTGGATGATGCTGATGATGAACCCTCACGAGTGTCACCAGACATGGTCGGTCGCCGGCTCCACAATCTCACAAACGCAGTCCTTCACGGACAGGCCAGAGAAAAACTATCCCAAAGGCGCTGGAGCTTCTGGTAGCTCCGCTACCAATGTGAGTTCCCCCACAATGGTAGCAGCTTCAGATCAAGATTTCCAAGCGGATGCAATCAAGCGGACACGCTCTTGTTTTGGACACCCAAATGTTGCACCNTGTGAGTTCCCCCACAATGGTAGCAGCTTCAGATCAAGATTTCCAAGCGGATGCAATCAAGCGGACACGCTCTTGTTTTGGACACCCAAATGTTGCACCGAAGGTAAATCTGCCAGGCTATGATTGGAGCACCTCTCCACTGATCTATGGAATCCACAGGCAAGTGCCGGCCACGGCGCCTATGGCTCGAAGTCAATCCCACCACGCCGCTCCCAAGGCTGCCCTCAGCCTAATGACTGCAATATGCAGCGAGCATTTGGTTTCACGGACCCAGCTGGTTCAACTGTGCATGCAAATGGTTGAAGGTACCTGAACACATGGACATTCACAATATATATATATATATATATGAACAAACACGGTCCTCATGTACTATTACATAGTATTGGCATACACAATGTTGGTTGTTGAACACATAGATTGATAGACGATTATTTCACAGCTGGGATCAAGATACAAGCATCTTTGTGCACATTTGAACCTGGTGAAAATTGTGTCATCGAATCAATATCATCCGTAAAGCTAGTTTTATTTGTTCGGAGAATCCCTGTGTGTCTTTCAGGGTTCCTACATACATTCATTATTGATGATGTTGCGACAGATTTGTGGGTGTGGAGACGAGGATGTTTAGGAGCTGGGTTGAGGGATTTGCTATTTGCATGGCCAACAGCACCAAAGGATCTGTGACATGAATACCGCCTATATCCAATTGACCCAGTGCATGTTTTTTTTCGGCCCAATATGTGTTGTTACCTACTGAATCAAACAAGTTCTGAAAACTTGTGGTGCACATATGTATCTGTGTGTGTGTGTGAACATTGTTATGATAATATGATATGTCCATACTGTATATTTTGTATGCAAAGCCATATGCCATATGCATTTCCAATATGCCATATGCCTCTGTATTCCTGCGGATTTCTGGTGACTCCTAGCTGTGCCTTTGAGGCAGTGCAATGGAGTGCTCAGAGCAGTCAGCTGCTCATTGCGTGTAGCTCCTTCATCCCAGAGGCGTTTTTTTCCCGGCCAAGGGGAACTGGTGAACTTAGCCTCTGGTAATTCGATATAGCTATGGCAGCTATGGAAAATGGGTCATTGATGGATGATTTATGATGACTTACCTTGTTAGACATGGTGATTTTCTGTAGCTACGTTAGATAAAAAGAGGGTAGTTCAGGTTATATCATGGTGGTATAGTTTTCCCTATGGATTCAGCCATACCTTCTGAGGGAGTATAAGTGGGGTATGTTTTGGCGGGTTTAAAGTACCTTCTAAGCATGTAAGTGGATCCATAGGGTTTAGCCGTTTTCAGCTATAGATGTAGGTCGCTTATTCTCTGGTAATCTAAGATAGGGATGCCAAGGTCATATAAATATTATACAAACGGTATGGATTCAAAATTTCCTGAGAAGGTACGGTTAGCAACCCAAATTATACCCCGGTTACACTCCCTCAAAAGGTAGGGCTGGATCCATAGGGGAATGCTTTGATTCTTTTTTGCATGCCCTAGCATTTACCTCTGAGATAGGTAACCACCCCCAAAAATCATCAGGTGAAATCACCCTGGGTTACTTGTTTGATAGGTATCACTGGACGATGAGGGATGTTTTCTATCAGGTACTGCTAGGAGCAAACAGTAGGATATCTATTTGTTGTTTTGTACATCGATTATCTATATCTATTTCTGGGATAATCTCTACTCTTGCTGCTTAGCAGCTCTGTTTTGCCAGTGAATTCATCGCCGTGTCAGGCGTCCAACTTTGTTGAAGTCCTCTCGGTGGGTATCGAGGGCCGAACGGTGGGGGCCGCTGGGGGAGGATGGATTGTAGCAGCCCAGAAAAAAACGACATGACAAGAAGAATCCCACTGAAAGCACGCAAATGGTCTACTATTATATCTTATATTATCTTATATTATCATATTATATATATATGCACATAATATGATTGCACTGTTTTGGAGGAGTCATGTCCCTGGGTTTTTCGCGATTCCTGCGCCGGACTTCCGTGCACTCAGGAGGTGCAGGCAACTCGACGGCTCCCGCACTACTATCCACCCACGAGGCCCGGGAGCCGAATCTCAATCTTTTTTGATGGCAAGAAAATGACATGAGTTATGGAATATAGAAGCAAATTAACATGGATTTTTCAATTTTTCATGTGAGCAATAGGCTAAACTCTCCGTGTATTAGGTATGTATTCGAGGGCTCTTACGAACTCCCAAAAACGATAACCTAGGATTTATTGGAAAACGATGGTTTTGCCGATCGCTCATGTCGTTTCATGATTTTTCATGATGTTTCATATTTTTTCATGATTTGGGTGTGTCTCATAAAATGGCGGGTACCACATTTGATATCATTAAAAATGGAACCCAAACCTTCCAGTTACCCCTTAGATAGGTGACCAGGGTGATTTGACCTGATGAATTTGGGGGTACCTATTTGATAGGTAACTGGAAGGTAAGGGGAATAAAGAACCAACCTAATATGGATTTGGTTTGTCTCGTAAGATGGGAGATACCGCATTTGATGGCAATGTGAAGCCAGAAAATTATGATGATAATCTATGTATGGGGGTTTCAGGGTATTTACCCTCTGGTAATTTAACATAGCTATTGAAAATGGTGATTTATAATGGATTTTCCAATAAAGAATGGTGATTTCCTATAGTTATGTTAGTTTACCAGAGGGTACCCTACAGGCAAAGCCATGTGGAGACGGGGTTTGTCTTCAGGGATCCAAGACGCCCCACAATGATCTGAGTGTCAAAGTGCAACGGGTCACCATAGGTCTTCTGAGCGTCGAAACTGTCACCATCAACTGAATTGTTTGTAAATTTAAAGATAAGCAGATGGTGACACTTCAGTTGATGATTTTTAAATTTCACTTGTCACTTGTCACTAATCCCATCATCCCTTCATTTTTTTTAGTTTCTATATCTACAAGCAAACTGAAGGGATAAGCCAAAAGTACTCCATACAGCTGTACTCACTAGAGAAGCAAGAAATTCATGTCCAAGCGTGGCCAAGACCTATGAAAGATACATGATTGATTTGAAGAGTTATTGCTCCTTCACGGCCCACCCTTGTATGATCCAGAAAACAGTCAAAAATGCATAGTCAGTGGCCGATATTTCATGACATCTAGCTGTCATCTTAGCTGTACTAGGTTCTAAGACAAATGTGCGTCAACTTCGCTATCATGAATCAGCTATAAATCCCATTAAATCACCATTTTCACCATATTTTCCAATGGTTTGGAAGGCCCCACCATGGAAAACCCATGGGATTTTCGTTGGATCATCCCAGCAACATCTCCATCTGCGCGTTCAGGGTGAGGTGGTTGGGTGGCGACCTGCTGGCGACCAGCGGCGATTGCCTGAGGGTCCCTGCTGCCAGTTGCGGTCTTCGATGGGTGTCTGACGGTGGCTATGTCAATGGGAAAGATGATGGAACACAATCAGTGGATTTTAGGCGTTGTAGGTCGAGACTCCGTTTTCAATCAATCCCAGATGGGCACTCCTTGGTTGTCAACGCTGTAACCAAGTACGTACCCATGTGTAAAGGACACAAATCCAGTTACTGTCCAGGCGATGAACTCTACGGTCCATCCAGGAGCATAGAAGTGGGGCTCAATCACCGTCAAAAAGGTTTGAACATAAAACATATAGTCCTTTTACCAACAAGTGTGGTGGATGTCAAGTGGTGATTCGGTATGGTAATCATGAATATGGCTTGCTGAGATTTGCTCTCCTTCATATGAGATGTATCTCATCCACCACTTGTGCAACCAGATACGTGGGTACCCCCACAGTTCAACCATTCAGCTGGAGTGACTAGTCTCCTCCACAAATCCAGAGAAATGATATTGTGGTGAAACACATGGCAACTTCGAAACTTGTTACCTTCTGGTAGACTAACATAGCTATGGAAAATGACCATTTATAGTGGATTTTCCCATTAAAAAATGTGATTTTCCATAGTTATGTTAGTTTACCAGAGGGTATAAGTATCAATCCCCATTTCACCGTTACCCTCTGGTTATTTAGCATAGCTATGGACAACCACCATTTTGAGAAGTAAATGATCATGTTTATCATGTATTTACATCGGCCAAGGTTTCCATAGCCAGGCAATAAAAAAAAAACATATCGTCTCAACATATACCTGGGGATATTCCATAGATAGCTGTATAGACTAACTTTCTGGGGTATGATATGGACACGGTCCATTTAAGGGTAAATCTCATGATACCAATCTTTTTGTTGGTTATATCCATGTGAAATCCCAGTAGATCACCATATTTGTTCGTTAAATCCCATTAAAATCAACATATTTGTTGCTTAAATCGCATTAAATCAACACTTTTACGTGTTGAATCCCACGGAAGTCTCACAACGCCAAAAATCGCAGATATGGAGCGCCAGCGGCGAGCTGCAGCGATTGCTCCGGCACGAAAACAATCCACAGGCCTAGTTGCGCCATACCACACCATGGGAAAAAATGTTGATGAAGCCATACTCTCTGGTAATTTAACATAGCTATTGAAAATGGCAATTTATAGTTGATTTTGCAGATTCAAGATGGTGCTTTTCCATAGCTATGTTAGTTTGCCAGAGTCTTTTTTTTTTTGGCGGGGGTTGTCTTTGCCCCCTAAATACTAACCTTTCCCCAAAAAACACACACCTGGAGGAGGTTTGAGTATTAGGTATGGACCCTAGTTGCTAAGTATTTTGGCTATGTTCAGGAATAGGGGAAGGGATTATCCACGTGATGAAATTAAGTGATTTATCCACTTCACCTAAATTTCATAACAAACAATGTCGGTTTTGGGAGTGTCATAAAAAATGTTAAGCGACGTGTTTTTTTTAGATTGAAGGGAGATTTAGACATGCACTTCATCTAAATCTATCGGCTAGAGCGTTTGAAATCTGATTTAGATCTATAGATGTTTTAGGGTATATACACTGATCATGCACTCATATGCCAACTTGTTTTTGGCACTGATACATATGTATACTATTGTATAGTATAAATATTTATAATGTATACACATTCATATTTGGAATTGTTGTCTACATTTTTCAGGTGCTAATTCGTGGTATGGACATGAGGGAGTCCGGATTTGGGTAGATGTCATCAAGGAGTCATCAACCCCCAGAACCAATTTGTGATTTAGAGGGAAACTCTTTGTTGGGATGATATCGTCTGAACATGTCTGAACAGTGTATATCCCAAAATTGTCATGTTAATTGGTAAGATGATGATACGCTTGGATTTTAGGGATACTCCTTCTTCAAGCACACACACAAACACACGTATTCCCAGCCAAGGATAGAACAAGTCGTGATCCACCTGAGGGCTCATGTGAGAAGGATGTTCCTATTGCTTTGCCTTCGGATAGATAAAGTGTAGTGGGATTCAAGCTCGTAGCGGACGTCCGGACATGTTTGTTGTTTAAATCATCCAATTCATGTTCATTGATCGAATTCCACAATCGTTCTTGCTTCTCTGAATGGTAATGTGATGTAATGTGTTAAGCCCAATTTACAATACCCAATTGACCAAATTTTGCAATGTGGGGGGCATTAGATATCTGCAGACAGGGCTTCTTATTGCATTTACCATGCCCAATTGAAGCAAGTCTACCACTTGAGGAATACTCCAGGGGCAGGGCTTAGTTTACACGGAGCAGAGGGGGTTGGGTTTGTTTGTCTAGCTTTACTACTTAATAACTTGGTTAACATTTGAGTTTATGGCGGACATATATATATATATATACATACATAATGTATATATATATATATACATAATATATATATATATTGTATTAATAGATGATAGATATATAATATATTATTCACGGGCTTTATAAACAAACAGACGTTTGCACGTCTTCGAACCACGGACGACCCGAGCCGTCTCGCTCGCGCTCGCTCCGTGAGGCGCGGTGCACTCCAATCACCTCGGTGGATGCTTCGATCGAATCGCCCGGAAGCCCTGAGCTGCTCCCAGCAGGTGAGTTTGGTGGACATAAATACATCTGTGATTGATTGGTGAATGTAAGGAAATTATACTATCTAATTGTTTTTTTTTTTTTAATAGCAAGATGTACCTATAGGGATAGGGGAAGCCATACCCTCTGGTAATTTGTTACAGTTCGCTATTGAAAATAGCCATAGAAATAGTTGATTTTCCCATTAAAATGGTAAACTATGGAAAACTAACATCACTATGGAAAATCACCTATTTTGTTAAGGGAAAATCAACGATTTCTATGGCCATTTTCAATAGCGAACTGTAACAAATTACCAGAGGGTAACCTCTGGTTTGCTCAAACGGGGGCTGGTCAAAACCTGAACTAAATAGAAACTAACTGGTGGATTTTCCAGCAAGCCACGTTTGAGCAAACCTGAGGGTATTGATTGTTTGTTGGTGGAGTTCGTGCTTGGTTTGTGCAAGAAGCCTTCAAATCGGTGACCTCGAAGAAGTGGATGAAGAAAAATGAACACATTCCATTAGAAGAGATATTTTACCAGGTCGGTTTGTCACAAGATGGAGGCTGAGGAAACCAGTGGACAGATTCTGAGTTTACCAGCATTTACATTAACTTGGAGTATATTCCCATTGATAATTAAAAGCAACCATAGTAGGATATGTGTGACAAGCCATTTTCCGACGGAAAAGAAGAACAAAAAGAAGAACATTTCCATCTATTTACAGTACCAACAATGTTTGTATTTTTGTGCGGAAAATCCAACAACCCAACAGTTGGAGTTCATCGTCCGATTGCGGTTTATCATCAAACTCAGGAGGGACAATCCAGATAGACTCACATTCATCAGACCGCATACCCTTTCTCCTACACTGCAACCAAACCTAACTCACAACGCAGCCAAGTTGCTGGCGCGTTTCTGCTGGGTTCCTCAATCCATTTTTCTTGTTATACAGGTACTCCGAGTGTATGTGTACATCATTTTATATCATAAATACTATGCAGCATGTCCTTACATAGATCATAGTACATATCCCCATGAAGGTTCATGAAATCTCCATGTTTGCCTCAACTTGTAGTTAGTTTGCTGCTGCGGAGCCATTTTTTGCTTAGGCCTTCGAGCACTGTCACTGCTGGGGTGCAGATGGTGTGCCTTTGCTGCAGGGATCTGTGGGGAGGTCAAATATTTGAATCCATAAGGGAAGAAGTCGGATGAAGGTTGGAGAATCCCAACTTGCAGCGAATGGGAAAATCATCACTGGGGAATTTGCTAAGACGAAATCTCTGAAGGGAAGGTTCAACAAAACGTTCCGGGGGTTTGCCCGTCGGATGGATTGGGATTTAACCATGGGCCCGGTTTGTCAGTAGGTGTTGGATGAATCGTAACATGATCACAGGCTTGTACACTGTGCAGTCCCCTAGATAGCTAAGTTGGTTTAAAGTAACTTTGTTCACTAGAGTTTACGGAGGCTATAATCATAACTCAATTAGTGGGGTATTTTCTATAAACCAAATGTGTTTTTTTGGGATCAACTGGAATATACCAAATCGGATCATGTGCATCCTAAGCATGTACCAATGTCAATGGTCATTTCATTAAGTTGTAGGATTCTTTGAGGCGGGGCGATACATTAGAGAAAAGGGGAAGACATTGGAATTGTTGAAACACAGAACCTTCCTCAAGATGAAGCACATTGGTGATTTCGAAGGGTGTCAATATTTCGATGGACATTCCCTCATAGGTCAACAAGTGAGTGAGATCACTTGAACTTTGCCATTTTGTGGTGATTTTCAGAGAGGGGAAGACTCATGTAAATTTTCCCGATTGTGTGGTTTTGTTGATCACGGCCTCCTCTGTTTAGTGTTTAATTAAGTTCCCGTTCGCACTAGTCAAATCCAAACTTTTGTTCACTGAATCCTCCTCTTGCTTCAATCCATTCAAATCTACTTACCCTGTGGTTATTTAACATAGCCATGGAAAGTTGCTAATTTGGGATGGTTTTCCCATTACAGTAAAACCTCTATTGATAGGGGATTTTCCATGGCTATCTTAAATAACCAGAGGGTAATTCTTGGTTTGGACAGCATGTTTGCTCATTATAGTTCTATGGATTCCTATGTTTCCTGGTTGTACAATCCCATTCATAATATTAAACAACTGTCATAATGGTCCCAAATGATATGGAACTCCCCTTTGAAACCATAGTTTCTGGTGTTTCAACATCAGTCCTCAGCCAGCGAGCGCTGTGAGGTCTGCGGACGTCTACGGGGTCTGTAACCTTTGGGACATGGAAACGGGCACCATGCAGCAGGTTCGGAAAACACCTGGGCCCCTGGTTGGACAAAGGTGGTTGAAGTGGTTGAAGTTCATGCCCTCCCGGTTGACATAGCTTCATTGCAGTGGTTTCAGGGAAAATTTACAGGGAATAACTATTATATTTAATAATATTTAGTAATTTTAATAGTAAAAACCATGGTCTTCCTGCAGATTTTCCCTTAAACCAATCTGATGGGCTACAGAAAATGGATGAAAATGGCCTATTGAGTTTGATGATTTACCGTTTTAAACAATGATGTTAATCCATAGCCATGTTCAAATTACCGGAGGGCATTTTTTTTCACCATGGTGAGAGGTGATCCTCTGTCCATCAGGTCTGGGATTGATTACCTTGGCGCCATAACTGTTGAACCCTTGAAAGGGAAAGGTTGGGAAAAGGGAACAAATACACGGGAGAGTCTTCCCAAAATGCTTGAAATATCTTCCCATATATTGGATCCAAGCACATTTTGAGAAGGTACGGCTCACCCCCCCAAATCAATCTCAATCATACCAGATATACTCCCTCAGAAGGTACTGCTGGATACATAGGGATTGAAATCCTCTCTGCCTTCTTCCCTCCAGTAGACTAACATAGCTAGATGATGTATATACCTATTAAACATCGTGATGTTCCCTTCCTATGGTCATCCTTGAGTAGATAGAATATGCATTGTTTTACTATATTGTTTCAAAACAACAAACTCAAGATAAAATTGGAATATGATTGACCATATACATATCATATCCATTCATATATTGAATCTATTTCAGCATACAAAGGAATGGACCAATTGTATGTTGCCTCGTTTCCGGATGACTCCACTTCCATTTTGGGCCTTGCCATTTCTCCTTGTGATTCTTTGTGCTTGGCCTTTCAGGCCTTCGATTTGGGTCAACCGCTCTCAGACGTGGCCTTCGGCCCAAATAGGCGCAGACGGTCATATGTAAGAGAATATGTAGGGAAAAATCATCAATCTAGATCAATCTAGGGGAGGTATTTGGTGGTTTTGATTGGTCATGTCTTACATCTGATGCTTTTGATAGTGTTCGTTTAAAGGTTTTAAGGGAAACTTGCATGAGTAATCTGAGCAAGTGTCGCGTCCTGTGGCTTGAAGGATCGAGTTTTTCGAGCTTGAAAGGTCCTTTGGTATCTGCATGTATCTACAGTACATCAGCTGCCAAACTCACCAAGGTCAGCTCTAATGAATCCCTCACCTTCCGTTTACCAATCAGATAGGTAACCAACTCCAAAATCATCAGGTAAATTCACCCTGGTGACCTATCTCAGAGGTAACTGGTAGCTTAGGTTATGTAGATATGTTGGGCTGTCATGCATCATACACTTCACGGGCGACGACACGTAAAGGTCGAGACATCACACGAGGAGTGACTTGCATATCCCATTTGCTCCGTGTATAGATTTCTGTATAATATGCACTTCATATTTCCAGGTTTCTCACGTTTCTTTATTTTTGAGGTTGCAACATCCCACGGTTGGCCATGTTTGGGATAAACGTGGGCAAATCTTCACAGGTTCTGAACCCTGAATCCAGCGCAGCTAGGCTTTTGGCGGCTGCTGGAGAGAACGGTGACTGCTTCCTCATGGACACAAGGCAATCAAAGGCTGGGCCCCTGGGTGCGCTTGCGGACTGGGAAGCCGAGTTACTTTTGGGGACTTGAAGCGAAGATATTGGGATGCACTATGTATGTTGAAACATATACTGCCTTTTTCTTCTTCCTTTTGGGAACTCTAACATGCCCAGGTTGTTCAAAATTATACGCTGCCTGTTTGTTAACTCATTGTTGAAACGTTAAACCATCAGTGTATAATGATACTGGTTCACACTGTTTCACAGGCTAAGGTTCTGTGCACAGAATCTTGTAGTCTGCACATGGAACAAACGCAAGGTGCAAGGTGGGGCCCCCCAGCTATAGGTTTGTTTCTAACCCCCATTCACTACACCCTTTGGAACCAATACTGTCTGAAAATGTACTTGCCCCCTAAATCATACCCCAAATACTTCCAAAGAAGATCTTGGATCCATAGGGAAGATCCATTCATATCCCAATTGGATGTTCAACTCCCATGAAAATCCATTATAAGATGGTTTGTAACCTCCATTAACTATATAGATACCCTCTGGTTCTTGAACATAGCCATGGCATATCTGGCTAATTTTGGATGATCTTCCCAGCTACAAACCTCCATTGAGTTCGGGGATTTTCCATGGCTCTGTTAAATAACCAGAGGGTAGAAGCATCATAAACCATCGAAGCATGGGAAGTCTTGAACTCCGCATCCCCCTTGATGGCCAGGATGTTGCCGTCTATGCCCCCGCCGAGCGGGTCCGGGGTCCGGCGCGCATCGCCTGGGGCGCGCGGAGACCCGGGGATGGTGGGTTGATCTTTGGTCAAGATTTTTCTGGTGCTTAAAACCCATCAGAAATGGGTTTAAACAACTGGATTTAGGATGATCTAGGCTCAAAAAATGCGATTGAACCATGATTTAACTAGCAAACATAAAGGGTGCATATTTGGTGTCTTGGCCGGGAAAGATGGTGGGTTGATGCGCAAACATGGACATTTTTGCCGGTGCTGCCCGCAAAAACTGTATGTACAAAATTGCGAAATTACCTGTACTGCAAACATGGTCATGAGGTTTCAAACAATGGGGGTTAAAACCAGAAAACACATTGAGTGGCGGCAACCACCATCTGATCCGATTTTTCTGGTTGATGTTTGTGTCGTAAGTATCACAGTTTAGGGCGGTGACTTATAACAACCATCAACCAGAACTGGAATGTAGCATATTGTAGCCATTCAATTAGATGTTTCGCCTTTTTGGGAGCAACAAAACAGGAGAAGAAGAGTAATTCTCCACTTTAGATAATTTCTGCACTGGCATCAGATCATGCGCAGATTCCCTCGCAGCTGCTAGCGGCTCAAGCCGAGTACCTGATTGGCCTTGATCAGGCCTTCAAAATGGCCTAATGTCTGGGACAGCAAGGCCATGCATCAGGTTCTTGAACTTTTACTTGTTGACATTCAATCTAATCAGAAACTCTCAATGCGTCGGCTAAGATTTCATTGACGGGGACACAGGCTCACGTTTCGGGTCTCAAAACTTACTGGGTCAAGGTTCGTAGGATCGATTTCAAAGGCTTTGTCATAGGGGCGAGACCTACCACTCCTGAATGTAACATGAGGATGTTGAGTGCTGTGTGTTGAGCACCTTGGGATGTTGATCCCTTCGATCAAAAAGGGCTGGGACATGCTGTTTTTTTTTGGTTGACTTGGAAAGAAAGGTATTCAGAAGTGTCTATTGCGGCGTGATGTCGGACACTTCTGAAGAACCAAGAGTTTTTGTAAGGAATTAGCACCTCCAAAAAATGAAATTCTATCTTTAGCATCGTTTGCTTCCTTCATGATGGCTCAAAACTTATCCTGACCATCCAGAAATCTCAGTGATTTTGCTGTGAAAAGCAAGGGATTTCATGAATTTTGATCCACAGCCACAACCTGAACACGCTCCGGAGCTGAGCAATGTGGTGATGCTGAAGACATGCGTGGGCTCTTCAGCGGCTTCCATAAGGCGCTCACTAGGCGCGGTTTCACAGCCAAGTGTTCTTGGTACCTGGCCATTCCAAGTGACCTTTCTACCATGTTAAAAGGCCAAACAAGAGAGAATAGAACAGTTTCACCATAGTGGCCAAGAACAATTTGAAGTTAATGGCAACTTCACTTCACCCATCAACACTTGAACAGGTCACTTTTTGTGCAACTATAGGCTGCATTATCTTCAAAGCATGTTCATCGTTTCAGGAGCTTGACACGAATGGACCTCATACTTAGATGGAAACCAGTTGCTGGTGACCAACCACTTTCTTGAATATGCATCCCAGTTGCCAAGATTTACAAAGTGGGTTGAACATGGTTGAACAACACAGTTCTTGCCATATCAAAAGCCACTCATACATACCCAAGTCATACATGGTATGACTTGGGTTATTCACCATAAGAAAACAACGGACATGGCTGTCACATGGCTGTCCGAACCCTGGGAGCCCTAGGCGTGGCCAGCGGCAGCTTGGATTTGCGTCGAAAGTATCGAAGCCGCTGCTTGGGCGCCACGTTGATGGTCGTGGAGTGAAGCCACAATTGACATGGATGTTTCATGGTGCTTTGGCAAGGTGTTATATGCATTTATGATCATTTATGTGGCTTAATGGTGGTTTAGTAGGGATGACCCA
The DNA here is from genome assembly GCA_003297045.1 of Symbiodinium sp. clade C Y103. Lineage (NCBI taxonomy): Eukaryota > Dinophyceae > Suessiales > Symbiodiniaceae > Cladocopium > Cladocopium sp. clade C. Next base: position 115,160 of record BGPT01000432.1, on the reverse strand, counting down.
TATTGCTTGATTTTTTTGCGGTGAGCTTTAATGTGGTATAAAGATTGGTTGAATCTACTTGGATTATACCTCCAATCTGGATGGATCCTTGATGTTAGTAAGCAATGACAAATTCAACGTGTATATAAATAGGCTAAACCCAACAGTAGACCTCCAAGTGTTGGGATGGTCCGGGTCCCAGCGGATGAAATTCTGGTCAGGTGCCCCCAGAAAGAGTATGTATACCCTCTTGGAGCACCAGCGTGTTGTGGTCGTTGGAAATCTCGAAATCTGTGTTTGATTTGCCATCAGAGATTACTGGCTGTCCATCCTCACAGGATTTGATTGTTCAGAGCCACTTGACATCAAAGATGTTTTGACCTTTGGTCGTGACTTTTACACATGATTGATGTTTTATGATGTTTTATGTGTAGATTGAATAGAACAACTACCCTCTGGTGAACTAACATAGCTATTGAAAATGGCCATTTATAGTTGATTTTTCCATGAAAAATCGTGAATTTCCATAGCAAACTCTTAGTTTACCAGAGGGTATAGCCAGGTGAATTGGAAGGATTCACCAGCCCAAAGTTGGATTTGGCAATGGTCGAACAACTAGGATTTGACTGTTTTTAAACCGTCAGCTGCGCCCCAGGAATGGATTGGCCAAGGACGGACTGCTTCTGTATGATTGTATGAATTTGTATGATATTGTATGTGTCTTCGAGATTTTGGGGCTACTGTACCCTGGTAAGCACATTCAAAGCATCAAAAAAGTCTTGAACCGTTTTCTGCGAGTGTCTTGCTTCTGTCTGTTGCAGCTAGATGAATTGCCACTTCACATCTGAAAGCTCAGGGCGTGATTGGGATCCCAAGTGGCCTCACCCTTTCATCCGGCTAGAACATGAGTGAATAGACAAATTTCTGAGCTCCAAAATGTGTTTGGTATGTTTGGGAACTAATTGAATTTGTAAGTTATGTTAAGTTATCCAGATCTACAGGCCCAAGCCGTTCATCTCGGTATCTGAAATACATATTCCAAAACACTTCACTGTCCGCTGGCCTTTGCCTTGCAGGTCCAATCCGTGCTGGCGGTCGCTTCCGGCAAGGGTGGTGTCGGAAAAAGCTCAGTGACGAAGCTGAAGAAACCTCCGGGTGTGGTTGGTACATGGGTTCATATCCATCAGAGCAATAAGGATGAAGACTAAGTCCATGACTAAGGAAGGGACTTCTGAAAAAAAAGGGTTGCTTAATTCGGTCAGTCATGAAAGTAATCTTCGTGCTCATTTGTCCAAAAATACCACTATAACTTGAAGCTCTTCAATTTTGTTTGTGGAAGGGTGACTCCTTTACTATACCCTCAGCTTCCAGTTACCTGTCGGATAGGTAACCAACCCTGAAATCATCACGTAAAATCACCCTGGCAACCTCTCTCAGAGGTAAGTGGAAGGTTCGGGGACTTACTGAGTGAAAGGTGATTTAAATCCCATTGAAACACAATAAGACACCATTTTTCAGTCGGATGAAATCTCCCCATGTCTCCTTACCCCAGTCGTCTCGTTTGATGTTTCGATCGTCTGCAATGCCTCCCCAACGCCTGGCACTTTCGGAAACGCCTGGCACTGGATTGTAGTATGGATGCTGTATGACATAAAGGATCAGTAAAGACAAATACATCAAGCTATATGAAGCTATTTTCATGTACTTTAATTTCGGAAAATGTCATGAACATGTGTATTTTACCCTGATGAAATGTTAAAGTATTAAGGTATTTGTGCCCATTTGCAATCTGAAAAGGTTTGCCCATCCCGAAATGTCCAAAGAAGAATGGAGACTTTGACACGCTGAACAACAGAACTATAGATACCAACTATGTATGGGGAACTAGACAATATACATGTCATGTGGATCTTCATGATTGGTGAACATATAATGCAATGCAATGATCGTTATTGAACCAGCAACAATATCTCATGTTGATATTATGTGTGCAGCGATGCCTAGAGATTTCCACAACTGCTACTGTATATCATCAACTATAGTGGAAGTGGAATCGGGAAATCATTGAAGGTACAACCGTTTGTTAGTTCTTAAAAGTCGTGGATACATCTCAAGTGGATGCGTTTGCGAGGGTTGTAGCCGCGTAGCCACCAGGTTTGCGTCAATCTGGCCTACACCATGCAGAAGTACATGGGGCTGAAGGTGCCAATCCCAGCTACTCACCCGGATCTTGATGGGGTTGTAACTTAACTACTCTACATACCCAAAGGACCCAAAACATCTCAAAACATCTCAAAACTATATGTCTCTAGTTTAGGCCTAGAAAGTGGCTCGTGCTTGGATACGCCATGGTTACATAGTCAAGCTGGTTACCAACTGGTTTACAGCCCATCATATACTCTAATTGTGTACAGGCATGTGGCTGAGTCATTAACAGCTTAACTAACTAATCATGACCCATCTACATGCGAGCCCATCACTGTTGGCCCGCTAGGTTGGCATCCTGGACACGGACATCTATGGTCCGTCACTTCCCACCATGGTTCCGGCCGCTCGACGTGGCATGCAGAAATCCGTGTCAAAAATGGATATTTCACCACCAAAGATTGGGGATTGATTCAGAAAAAAAATGGAAGTAAGCAGTAAACATGAGGATGTATCCAGACAAATTGGCATTTTACCAGCAACAAAACGGGATTTACCCAGATTGCCAAGTAAGCAATAGAATCTAAGAGACTTCTTGGGCAAATTGTAACGACTCTGAATGCTTTTATTGCTGATGTTGGAATTATTGTAGATTGTTTTGATAGCCTGCAAGTTGGATGCTCGATTTTTCAAGTAGAACTGACCACTTTCCATGTGACGGTATTTCACATTGTGTCTGCGATAAATCCAAACAAATCATCCAAGGCAGGTCACAAGTGTCAGCCATGTTGTTTTGGCCCACTAAGACTTTCAGATTCAGATACCCCATAATTTGGGATGGCTTTCCCTGATTGATCTATGTTGATTTCATGATTATAGGGGGGTTGTACTGCTATTGCTATTCCTTACCAGTTGCCTCTGACATAGGTACCCACCCCCAAAATCAGGTAAGATCACCCTGGCTACCTATCTGGTAACTGGAAGGTTGGGGATTACCTGGTCAAAATCTTGGGATGAAAAACCCACAAACATACAAATGCTGGGGGGATACCTGGTCAAAAATCCCAAACATGTTGGGTCACCAAGGCTAGTGTGGCTGAGAAAGTCTATGGCTCGGACAGAGGAGGTTCCGTGGCGAAGCTGGCAATGAGAAGTTCTTCATATTTAGTGGAAAAAATGCTAATGTCATGGATCTGAAGGGTTTTTTCATGTTTTGACCTGCTTGTTGTAGCCAGGTTCATAATCTAAGAACTGGTAGATGATCAATATTGATCAGCCCTAGTGACTGGGGTATTTGCAAACGCATTTACAAGTGGGAGTCGTATCTTGATGTGTGTGTGTGTGTGTGTGTCAGACCTTGGTTTGTTGATTAGACATATAAAAGTGGTTCTATCACAGTCGTAGGCACATGATATCTTCAACTTTGCCAGGTACCTCTCCAAAATCTAAGGTGGAACTATTCAAACCTAACCATATTCAAGAGGGGAACACCACTTGGGGACTCGTTTCGAAGTTCCATGCTCCACTTGCGGGGTGCCCCCCACCATGAATGAAGGTATGATATGTTTGTTATAAGATGTGATAAGTTTGTGCCTCTTAGGGGCCTATGGCCTTGGTACACCAAGATCTAACCCCTCCATGACTGTCAATCAATGAACCATCAGACTTCATTTGTGGCTTGATGATCATTGCCAGATATGGGAATGTCCGAAAATTATTGGACCTTCAAAATTGATGGTTTTATGCCAAAAACGACCACCTGTTTTGAATCCATTGTTTCCGTTGGTACCCCACTTTCGACCACTACCCTTGAGAGAGCAGCAGCCTTTCAGCGTTCCGAGGCATTCTGCCGCTGTATTTTCAAGGCTGGAAGTGATGACCCACTGAAACCTGTTTTGCTGGCACATACTTCATCAGCCAATTCATGACTTCTTAGATCTTTATAGAGCAAACCTTGGTTGGGTTGGCGAATGGCTGAGTTGATATAAATGGCATTAGATGGCGGAATAGAGTACCCCTGGGATGAGTTGAGGCTGACAACTTCCATGCGCAAAAGGCCTCAAACAAAAAACCCGCTCCAGCTCTCCTTTCTGTGTATGACTCAGGTTGATAAATGGGTGTGTCTGAAAATAGAGTATATCACCAATTATAGCCATTTAGTAGGGATAATGATCATGAACCACTGGGTTTAGAGGTTTTCCACTAAATTTTCAGACAAACCCAAATGTCAGTATTCAAGTATTTTGAACATCACCTGAATGGTCGAAGATAGTTTCCCCTGGTAGCAGATTGGGACGTGACTTCGCCCGTTTTGAGGGTGAAAACCGCCACCAGGAGTGCCTTTGATGTCCATGGGCTTTCTGAGACCAGGTGCACCACCAGGGAACAGCCAAGATCTTGGGTCAAAACGGTCATGGAAAAACATTGGGAAACGCTCAGAACAGCGGTTTTCTTATGTGTTCTCATGTTGTTTTATGTTTTTTTCATGTTTTTCATGTTTTCTCTAGAAGTAGTAGTGAAGACCGTTGAGACACATCAAGAAACCATCAATCACACAGAAGCAAAACCTTGCTCGGAGAACCACCTGCTTCCCCTCAGGTGAGCATGCGCCGATTCGCGGACCCATGGCATCTGCAATGGTGAAGCAAATGTTGACCACCACAGAGTGATTTGGCTCCAGCTGTTGAAGCCGTTGGAGCGGAGTACAGCTAACCATCAGCTAACCTATAGACTATCGTGGGCAGTACAGGGTTCCAACATGTTCGAACTCATTATGGGTTAGGTATATAGTTTGTTTTCATTGTTGTTACTCTGCCTTTCAGAAGCCAGCTTGATGACACATCACAGCACCAAGCGTCTTCTTTGTTTTGTTTGAAGCTGGTCACGGGGGTGATGTGGTCTTATGCCTAGCTGTCATTGTATATCATCATATTTTCATGTTTTTCCTGTCAGAATATCTCCAGCATCATATACAAATCACGTCTTCCAGAAACCCACCCGATTTCACATACCCCCAAAGCTGGAGAGTCGGGCCTTCAGCCGTTTTAAAGCCTGGCTTTGATGAAGATGATTTGTTTACTGTCCCGTTGGTTAATCCACCATTTGGCAATCTACTAGCACGACAATTTTAACTTTTATGTATGGTCTCTTTGAACAGATCAAAGAAACATGAAGGTTTCCCATGACCAATATCTGCTGTTTTGCCCCTGGGAATTCCCTCTAATGAATGCAACAAGCCGGGCTGTCCCGTAAAACATCATAAAACTTTTTTTTTAATGGAAAAGCGGCGTGTTTTTCCACATGGGGAACCGGGACTCCCCGTTTTATGGCTGGGGCATCCTGGGTCGTTGTGCGCCGGCCATCGCTGGTCACTGCGGTGTGCAAGACAAACATGTGGTGTTATAGGGAGGGTGACATCCACGTGGCTAACATGGACCTCCCCATTCTTGAGAGAATTGTTTTTGTATTTGTATGTTTATGTATTTTTTGTGTTTGTTCTAGATGGTTGCCTGGGTTATGATTGTTTTGGAGGTATCAGACCCCCTAGCATCCTAGGTTGGCATTCTTTAGATGTGCCATGTCAGTAAGTCAAGGTGGACCAGCGTTTTATGTCTAAAGAATGGGGGAGTCCGGGTGAGCAGGCGAATTCCAACAGGGATGTTTTGCCCCACCCAGGTGGGGCGAGCTGGACTTTCTGCTCATCGACTTGCCTCCGGGCACTGGGGACATCCATCTCACAGTGGCTCAGGAGGCTGTGAAACTTTGGGGTGAAACATGTTGGGACATTTGGGGTACTGAATTTTGAGATCGATCCAACCCTACGGTCTAAGGTTATTCTCATTATAGACCCATAGATATGGGATGATGCAGGGGTCTCAAGAACTAAGGAGCTCGGAAACTTTGGTTCCTTGGGTTTGTCTGAAATAGGGCACGTCAAAATGCATCCAATTCCTTGGTTTGCTTATCAGTTTCGTGTTTTTTTGGAGATCGGATGAAATGGGGTATATCCCTCCGTTGTTGAACAAACCCACTTGGCGATGGAAAATTGGGACAAGACGATGCACACAGGGAACGTCATTAAATGCAAAGTGGAAGATGTTGAGAAATTTGCGATCATGTGGGACAATTTAGTGAAATGACGCCAACAGAAAGGTTGAGATGAGCGACAAAATGGGTGGATTGCAAATCAAGAACAAAGGTCACGGCTGGATTTCAAGACTGTTGTCACCCAGGATGAGTTGAAGAACACTCTTAAGACTTGAGACCCATGGAAATCTCCATATTTAGTGGTCAAAGCCATGGTTTCCCATAGGTTTCCCTTGAAACATTCCCTCATGTTGGTAAAACAATAATAAAGCTTTGATTTCACCACAAATAGTTGGCAAAATCCATTCCCCAATGGGTGGTTCATGGCATTCTCTTACCAACATTACAACCAATCCCTTGATCATCCTGGTGCCGCCCTTGCCGCCACATAGGCCGCCCTCGATGCCGCCATCGTCATCACGACGCCGCAGCAGCTGAGTCTGGTGGATGTGGAGAAGGGCATCCGAAGCTTGGCGCGTCGTGGGGGGATAGGCCTCCATTTAGTTTGGGATTTCCCAGCTAGCCATGTTTGATGACACCGGAGGGATATATGTTTCATAAACAATGAATAGCCAATGACCTGGAATTCTGTATTTTTTAATGTTCCCTTGATTGAATCCCAAGTTAGTAATAGCATGTAATAGCTGGGTTACATCAACTTAACTTTGTATCCCATTATATCCCAAAGATTGTTGGTTGTTATATAAGTACATATAAGTCTATATATATATAAGTCACATATGAATATATATATATATATACATATCATTATATATCCAGCCTATTATTTCCCAGAGGTTTATGGAAACTCATCAAACTATGTTTGGTGGATTCGCCAACCAGCCATGTTTGCCGGAGGCTAGACGTTTTTCACGTGGGATTTTTAGACCAGCACTACTTGGGATGCACATCCCTGCGGGACTCATTGGCCCATCTAAATACCTTCACTGTCAGAGTGTAGTTTAAAGAAACCATGAGAAACATGGGATCAATGATTACTGGTATGTTCTCTGTATACATGAGTGTTGATAGCTATGCTAATCCTATAATTTCTATTCATATCTATTCCATGCAGCACAGGCATGTTCGATCAGGCTCGGCCGTTGTTGCAAGATTCGCCTGGGGGTAAGGGTATACCAACATCACTAAGAATGCGGTCCGATGTTCAAAATTATGTAAGTGGTAGAAAAACGCATCTAAAAAAGATGCGGTTGTTTATCGGTTGTTTATTGCGTTCCATATTGTGGTAGACCTCTTGGGTGGAGTGACTGAAACTCTTGCTATACCATGTTTTATTGGTCAATGGCCAAATATACCATAAGATGCCAAAACTACTGTGGATGGAAGAAATTCTGCAGCAGTTGATAGGTGGTTTATCCCAGTATTTTTAAGGTTTAATCATCCAAGGTGGTGCAGGATTTCTTCCATGCACAGTATGTGATGTACCTGGAAATCCCCTATAAATGGAGGTTTTAATGGGAAAATCAACTATAAATGGTGGATTTTACATGTTTTTTCCATTGCCATGTTTGATTACCAGAGGATAATTCTCTCACCTTGAAACCCGTTGATCTTTTTGGACTGATTTGCACAACACCAGTGGTAATGATGTTGCAAGGCTGGCCCCCCTCGCGATACGTTGGCTCAGAATTCGGTTAATGGAGGGCTTACCGGAGGTTTCCTAAAGTAGGGGTACCCCTAAATCATGCCATGTTAATAGAATTTTCCATTACAAGCCATCCATTTTGGGGTGCCCACCATTTTAAGAACCCCCCTCTATCTCTCTACTTAGATGTTGGATGGTTCAAGCAATCACCCACGTTGTAATTTGATGGCCTATGGCCATTTCTAGTCTCAACTCGATGTTGACCTGGCTCTGAAAATTAGAGATTGGTGGCTTGGTCCTCTCCAAAATATTGATATACACGTGATTCTGTATATTGATTTACTATAATTATCTATAATTTATAATTTGTCATACATATCCAACAATGTGTTTTTTTTAATATAATGAATATTGACATGTCATTTACTGATGTATATCATATATAATTATCAGATAATTATTCTGCTGTATGGTTTGGCCAACTGTTGTTGGAACTCCCTAACTGAACGCCATGACATCGCCAGGTGAAGATCCCCACTGCAGCCATTGTGGAGAACATGTCCTTCTTCGTTTGCGACGGCTGCGGCAAACGCCACGAGATCTTCCAGGGCTCCAGCGAAGCTGGGAATGTCAAATGGGGCTGAAAAATTGAAGACCCAAGGGACCACAGATTGTAGTCCATGTTCAGTAGCCATCTGAATATTGGGGGTTCCCAATTTTTGAGTCACACCCAAATAACTGGGCTGATTCGGTGAGATTTGATATTAATGTTGAATGTGTTGAGACGACGTTTTCACACTATATGATTATGATGATACCATAATTAAGCATTACACGGAATAACTCGGATAGTGTTTTTCTTATTTGTGTAGGTCGGATGCACCCGAAACCATCTCGCTGCAGCTGGACCTACTGAGCAAGCCCAGGATGAGATTTGTGGTTCTTTCTGGCACTATAATAAACCCCGAAACCCCAAACGCGCAGTTCAGGAAAAGCTGGCGAAAGATTTTGGCATCCCACGTTTCTTCAGATTTCCTCTGACCCCAGCATTGTCTCGGACTGGAGCCTGAACTGCATGTAAGAGACGAGTTGCACTGATGTTATTTCAGCTGGATTTCAATCATTCTCCTCTATAGCCCAGGATATGGGTGCCGGAATGAGTTTACCAAATCGCCTGGAGGATATTTTAGACCCACTGAGTTCAAGGAATGTCAGCCAAATGCGCGGCAGAAACCCCAAGCATCGTTGGAAAATGACCACGGGAACAAAACTCATCCATGGAGCAAAATCATGGCGAAGCCAACTGATATTGGGTGTGTCTGAAACTGCAGTATGCCGCCAAACGGCAATTTAAAAAAGGGGAAAGATGAATGAACCATTAAATCTGAGGCCTTTTTCCCCAAACTTTCAGACAAAGCCATTACCATTCTATGTCTATCCTGGGGTGTTCCAGTGACCAGAACCTCCAGCGGCAGTTGCCGTGACCAGGTCTTCCCTTCGTCTTGGAGGATGATGCCTCCAGTATAGCCGAGATGGTGCGAAATGAATATCAACGCCTGGCCAAAGAAGTGCCTGGACGGGAACTCATAGATGCCTTTGTTTGAAAGAAACAAGTTGACAGCTGAACATGGGTTGCCTCCTTCAAATGTGTCAACCTGCTTTGGAAGAAGTTAGTGAAAATTAATTAATTATAAATTATACTGACTCGTAGATGATTTAAAATTCTACAGAGATTCCAGTAATTCAAGGTGATTCTGTCCATGTTGTTTCCAGGGTTTTGAGATCTATCCTGTCGCAACAATTTTCCACGAGAGCCATCCTTCGCCATCCTAGGCGCAGGCTGCAGTGCATGAGCTAGAAGGCAGGGAATGAAGTGCCATTCCTGTCGTTCATGTCTTCGGAAACTTCGGGTCTTTCAACCGCTGTGTCAACCAACCCACATGCTCCATGGGGCTAGAATATTTGACAACATTTGCCCTACAGCCCAAATGTTGGTAAATATTCCAGCACCATGGAACATATTAATATGGCTTTATCATTATTGTTATATGTTCCATATCAAAGCTCTGCATGTATTTACTAGCACCATATTTGTGTTAATTACAGTGTCCGATTATCTCTGCACGTAGATACTGCATCTCACATATATGTTTAGCTATCTTCAATGCTTGCGTGACACATGTGCCAAAGTCAGTCAAGCCCTGAAATTACCCGAATGCCAATGTTTAGGATGATGGTCGTGTCTTTGCTTGTTCCAAAAAAAGGTTCAACATCCACAACAGACATATTCATCACATATCCAACACCGATCATGTATCTGAACTCGCAGTGCATATGGAAGTTGTTTCCCGCGGAGTTACCACATTTCCATTGGGCCTCACATCTCAATCTTTTGGGAAGCCTTACCCCGGCCTTCCCTGGCACCTTCCTTCTCCCTGAAAAAAATCGTAGGATCACCATCAAAAAAGTACGAGATGTTCTGGGGGTTCGACCTCACCATTGACTACTGGAACTGGAACTATTGGCTTGATATGGCTTGATATGTATATATAGATATATTATTATATAATATATTATTATATAAGATACTATATAATATACTATTATATTATTATATAATATATTATTATATTATTATATAATATATTATTATATTATTATATAATATATTATTATATTATTATATAATATATTATTATATTATATAATATATTATATTATGTAACAACTAATATATTAATATATAATATATGTCATATAATATATTACAATACTATATAATATATATATATATATTTATATATATGATATATATGTTGATCTTTTCATTCAGCTTGAAGAGATTCCCCAAACTTTTGTGGCTTCACCTATAAACACATAGAACCTCGAAGTACCCTTAATTGAATGTCTCACCCATTATTTTAGCAAGTTTACATACTCTTTCATTTTCTTGGGGTATTTGGAGGGTCTACGTACATCACGTTTCTGCCAGGGGCCTTCCGCCCTTCCCTGCGCTCTGAAGTGGCGGGGGCGCTGCTGATTCTGCGCAGCGAGGAGGGGGAATTCGCCATAGCTGCCAGGGAGGTGCTGTTGGAATGTCGCTCCGTGTTTTGGTGGACACGCTGGAAGGGGAGAAATGAGAATTTGTTGACCATCTATAATGGGGAGATACATAGATGTATATAGACCCTCCAAAACCCTCAAAAACAGATGGTGAAAGTACTTTAGATTATGGGGTCTTGGAGGGTCTGAGTCCAGGTATAACTAATGATGATCTGGTAAGGACCAAAAGTCCTCTGTGCAAGGAAACATATATTTTTGCTGGGTAAATAAATCACGGTAAATCTATGTAAATCTATATCGATTTGCCATTTTGAATAGGCAAATCACCCAGAAAATTGGATCACGAGACGGTGAGCGGTTGGGAACTGGATTGTAATCGGCTATAAATTGGGGAGTCAGAAGCCAGACAAATTGCGTCAGTTTTCACGCAGTGATTAGGCAGTTCACCAACTCCAGGGCCCAGTGAAGTACTTAGAGGACCATCTCAACTAAGCAAATGATTGTGCAATTATATTGTCCCTATTGATTCCCTATGGATCTAGTCGTACCTTCTCAGGAAGTACGACAGGGGTATGATGACTGGGGGTGAGCCGTACCTTCTCAGACAGAGTTTGGATCGATAGAGAATTTAGGAGACAAACTTGTTAGTGCAAGCCCAATAATTGACAAAAAAAGAAGTTAGTGAAGTGGGTTGGCATGAACTGTTCCCAAGCAGGGGTTATGGTGATCTCAGATATGTTTGAGTTGCAGCTCCCAACAGACCGATCGGCTGAACTTGGTCAAATAGCTATGGCTCAGAATCGTTGGCCCCCAAAGTGCTTGGTGTGTGTTTGTTTGTGTATTGGGTGTCTCCATTCATCGTTGATAGTCGTTAAGTTGACTTTTACAATTTTGTTAACTTAGGGTCTATGGAGGATGTATATCTATCATTATCTATATAAATGGGGTTTATGAACCCAGTTATACCGTATAAACCTGGGGTGGCCCAACCTTGTACCCCCTTGTGTCGCCAGAAGCCCCAAAATGCCGAGGCAAAGATGCGCGACGAAATGACGGGAAAACGTCTCTTCCGAGAGGATGAGATCCCACAGAATGTGACGGCCCTTGAGACTTGGATTCATCATGACTTACAGGTGCTTAGTCTCTGGTAAACTAACATAGCTATGGAAAATCACATTTTTTAATGGGAAAATCAACTATAAATGGCCATTTTCAATAGCTATGTTAAATTACCAGAGGGTAGTCTAACGATAATCCAAATTAATCCACAACCATGACGATTTTCAATGAGGGCCATAAGTATAATATGTTCAAGAACTATTTTCATAATCCAAACTTAGTCTGCCTCAATGGCGGAATAATCCAATCACTATTTTCACAAGCATTCCATTCCCTCATTCCTTGCTAAGCACCAGTAAGATGATGTGTTGAGTCACTTCAAGGCCCATGCTTTGGTTACCAAGGTACTTACCCCTTAGTAAAAAAGGTAAGATAGACCCTGAAAATAGCCAATGTTTAGTGGCAACAACCACCTATTTGGCAAAGTCTATGTTGATTTTGTGGAGGGTAATTGCTTCAGTTGTTGGCGCTCCATTTCTTGCGATGTCGATTCTGCTGTTCATTTCTTTGTCACGTCTCTGATTTTGCGTGCTTTGCAGTGCTGACTCTTATTTCGCTCAACGTGATCAAAGTCAAAACCTGGGATCCTGAGAGTGATTCCCTTCTCATGTTTAGAATCACTACCCAACGGTAATTAAACGTGGCGGTGGAAATCTGCCATTTGTAGATAATTTCCAATGACCACCTCCATCTAGAGGGGATGTCCTTTTGCCACGTTTGATTGACAGAGTTTTGATGTTTTGTTGTCATTTGTTTTTCCGTCTCTTTGTAGCCATAGCTCCTCTCAACACTTCACCCTTCAAGCTGATCCACGCAGAGCACCCTGTGTCCAAATCGGGACTGTCATGTGGAACTGCGGTGTTTTCTTAGCTTGTTGAACTCTGCAATCCCTGGATTGGTTGAAGGGAAAATCTACAGGAAACCATGGTTTTTACCATCAAATATAGACTAGAGGTTTCCTGCAAATTTTCCCATAAACCAGTCCAATGATGCAAGGGAATTTTGTTTCCCACTTGTTGTATACCGAATTGCAAGTTCCAGCTTCATGTCAGATTTCAGGGTGTCGCCAACATCTCAGGAGCTGAGTTCCGCGGGGCGCTACGCCATGTACATCCGTTGGTCCAATGAGCATCGTTCGCTCTTCTCCTTTGATCATTTGAAAGAGATGCTTGTCGCCAACATGGCTTTGTCTCAATAAAAAGGCACCCCTAGATTGCTTGGTTAATCTCATTTAATCATAACTTCTCCCTCCAAAAATTGCCATAATTAGTACTGTAGGTAAATCCCCCATGTTTAGAGACTATCAGGGCAGGAAGCTGACTGGAATAAAGCTGGCACAAACTGCAAACTCGTCCATTGTTTCGGGTCCGATGACACCACCTCATGCACCATCATCCAAAAGACAGATCATGATATATCATTCAAATTGTCTTTTCCTGCACACAACCGACACAACCAATCTTTTTTTTGAATAGGGATTCGTAGTGATTCTTAGGTGCCCTGATAGGTGTATGATTCATGATTCGGTGAGAAGGAGGGATTTATGGTTCTGCTCAAACACCTGGGATTTGTGAGAAGCCTGGTGAGTGATTTCAAAGATGTCTTACCCTCCGGTAATCAACTGTGGGAAATTCCCTGTAAATCTAGGCTTTAGTGGGAAAATCATCTATAAAGGTTGGGATGATTTTCCATTGCAACGTTTCATTGCATGAAGGTATGTTCTAGTACTATTGGCGACAATGATCTGAAATCATATTCCTTCATAACTATATATAACCCTTCATTAATTTACTGTCCCTGGACACTACCAACCACCCAGCTCGATGGGGTGTTGACCCTGCCAGGATTGCAGCGAAGAAAGGTCAAATCTGGGGCAAAGACAGATGAGCGATTTGCGCTATCTGTGGCCCGCAGCCATCGGGGTTTTCAAAGCAGTTACATCTGAGCGCAACGCCAGAAAATATCTTTACATAGATGTAGGCAAAGACCCCTGAAAGTTTGACATGAAGCTTTGGCAGAACCTGTCCAATAGTTTAACTCGTGCTTCGAAAGGCCTAGTTTTTGGTTTGCTGTACCATGTTCAACTTTTTCGGGGTGTAGATAGATTTGTAGGATCTTGTAGGAACCTTAGGGCATTTGAAGCCTTGACCATGCACGCTGTCGACTCGTGGGTGAAAAGAGAAGACATCCATGGGACATTTGGACTGGCAGCGAGATCAGGACTTTACCAACAAGTCATCTCTTTGAAATTCATATGGAGGTGTCTTAAAATGGGGATTGAAAACCAAGGTGACTTGGTGATCCCCCATTTCAAGAAACCCTCGGATAGCATTTGGGGCTTGAGTCGGCTTGATCATTCTGCTGAGGTGCACCGCCCGGACATGTTTGCCGTCTCCTGGCAGGGTGAGGCCAACCCTGGGCTACTAAGCCTGGCGACCTCAGATGACCTCAAAAAACGGTAGATATATGAAAAATGAGGTAATATGGTGTTATTTGATATGATTTTTAACGGATATTTGATATGGATATATATATGAAACCATATATGACCTCATATCAATTACCGTTTTTAATGATTTTATATGATTTAGTGGGATTTAAATCATCTTTCACTTAGTAACTCCCCAAAACTTCCAGCTACCTCTGAGATAGGAAACCAAGGTGATGAAAAAACCTGACGATTTTGGGTGTGGTTGCCTATCTGATAGTTCACTCGAAGGTGAGGGATCTAGAAACCTATGGGAAAATCATCTTCAAATGGGGATATAACATGGGATTGCAAGTGATTTAATGATATTCAATGGACTTTAAAGGGATGTCAATCCCCCTTGATGATCATGTTCTTTTTTGACTATTGCAACTTTGGGGGGCATGGCCTATTTTCAGACACACCCATATAGAAGTTATAGGGTGAACATGAAATTTGCTGAGTAAATTGAGAGTCGCTGTGGCTTCTTCAGCAGAGTTTGGTACCTTTTACTGTGTCATGCTTTTTTATTGTGCAAACTGAGGGTCAAGACATTACTGTAATATATGTAAAATCCGATCGAGACAACAATCAATGAGCCCCAGACATTGGCTCAGTGGTGTGTTGGTTTTGGGATCTGATATGAAAACATAGCGATGTTTTGGTTCAGAAACACTGTTGTCAAACCAACTTGTTGTTCAATGAATCTTGCATCACCCTGGAGACAAATCAGTCGCGCATTTATCTAATTTTGGGGATGGATCCAGTTCAGCAACATGAATGCGAGCAGGCGAAGGAAGCATGCACTGCGTCTCTACTTTGAGACCCAGAAAAGGTGTTTACCTTCGCAAACCAAACTGATTTTTTTGGAAACGGTGTTCAGGCGGATTAAGCCTAAGAGATTTCAGAAAAGGCCGCAACTGGCTTTGGGGAATCCGTCAGGGGGGCTTGGTGCTCTACAGTGGATCGCATCGAACAAAGGCCTTGCAACTGGGATGGGGATCCAGTTTCTCGTATGAAGTACCCATATTTGTGGATGATGGTGGATGAACATCCATGAATGCAAGTGATTTTTGGTGGGTATGCCATTGGTATTGAAACAATGCCATATCTCAGTTGTTTGGTCTTCAAACATGTGTTTTTCATTCCTGGGATGATGATGATCCCTTTATACACAAGTCATGTAGTAAGTAACTTCTTGTCTCTACATGCACAAGATACAGGACTCTACACTACTGTACACCCATGAAGTTCAGTAGTTCCAACTAGCTCACAGTCTGGGACCCGCCCAACATGTTGCCGGCTATGCTGATTGGTGTTATTTCACGATTTGTCCATACTTGCATGATTTGTTGAATATCCCGTTATGTCCATACCAGGTGTCTCCGTATGTATGTGTATCGTTGTATGTTTCAATAGTCAATTGTTTATCTACACCTGATATGTTTGCCTGAATCTAACCCTGTACTTCATATGTATTTCAAACAAATATCTATACATTAGGTGCATTTGTTGCATTTATGAATTTAATGTCAAATGCATTAATCGCGATATAAATGATTGTATTGATGTTTATAAATGACTATGTATATGCTTGGTATATACATATATACCTAAACCTTCATATGTGTTTCTTACAATTCTAACATATTCTCATGTGTTCATTGTTATTTGGTCAACCCAAGGTCAGTACATATGTATGCACATATATATATATATATATACACATGGTGATATATGCATATACAAACTTCGTATTATATATACCCTACAGAAAATCAACATAGACCTTCAACATTTACCATCAATAGATCCGGTGCCAACCATTGGTGACTGACTTTGAGGCGATGCCCAGGGTGGTGAACTCCTCCTCCAGTTCGACCATCTCCAGCCTACAGTGGAGCTATGCCTATCCACAGCGACATCCCCAAGCCATGGGGCGCTCAAAACCCCTTGGGGGTGCATTGGTTATATGGGGATTATGTTCTACTCAATGTTTGTTGGGGGCTGTAACATTCTTCATGAAATGGGAAACCAATGGGAATTTACCCTCCACGAAAACAGTTTGACCTTGAAAAGACGAAATGTTTTTAGTGGAAACTCATCTTCCAACTCCTGATCAATGGCAAGGTCTATGTTGATTTGGCGGTTTTCAACGATAAAAAACATCATCTATGCGGCTATGCGACCAGAACTAGGAATCCAACAGACATGGCTCTACAATCAACCACTGTGGATTTCATCCGTCAAAATGGGGATTGGCAGTCACAAACCTGGTGGTTGATCCAACAAACATATGCGGAGACAGCAAAACATGCAGCAAAGTTTGGAAGATCAATGCTATGTATATATATATATATACCCTCTGGTTATTTAACATGCCCATGGAAAACCACCATTTTTAATCGGTAAGTCACCATAAATCATCTATAAATGGTCCATTTTCCATGGCTATGTTAAATAACCAGAGGGTATATATATATATACATATACATACATGAAATCTTGGTAAACCAAGTGACACATGGTTGGTTCGTTTCTTCTGAGTCATTTTTGATGAATATATTGTGTCCCATGAAAGATATAAACTCGGAGGCTTCACGTTTTCGCTGGTGAAATTCCAACCAGTCCTGTGAAGGGATAGGGATGTGGGATGTGCTCGACACAGGGCTTGCACGGGTGAAATGATCAATTCAACTCCAGCGGTCATGAATCTCATGATTTCTGCCAGATTGCCATTGTTTTGGCATGTTTTGGCCGCAAATTCGTTGTGTAAATTCGCAATTCACAGTTCAAATAGATTCCAAGAATATAGCTTCCCAGGCACAAACTCTCATGAATATCTCTTTTTCCTTTTTTTTATATGTAAACTCTGAGGTGGTAAAGCTTCTCCGGACATTTCTTCGTCAAACCGGCCCAGGTTATTGGCGTGCGCCAGAGAAGATGGGGATGTGGAGGCGATCTCTTTGGGTTTTTACCCCTTGAGGTCAACCCTAATTTTTAAGCTCCAAAACCACCAAAACTTGTTCCCAACTTAGAGATATCCCATTATTCCCAATGATGTTTGTGATTTCCCAATTATGTTTGTGGATTTGTGGATGCCCATTTTTTGTTTGGTGGATTTTTGGGTGGATTTTTTGAATTCGTCAAAAAGCGTCCGTTTTTCAGGGATGACTCTACCGTTTTTCAGTGTCAGAGTGCCTACATGGGTTGGATTGAACAGAGCGTACCTCGATTGTAAGGCTTAGGAAAGCATGGTCAGCATGGTTGCACCCATTTGCTCAAAACCAACAATAAGCCTGTTCCTAATATTGAACCCCTTACCCCAAATACATCCAAATAGCCCAATTCAATTGGATTCAATTGAACCATGAAAAAGACCTCTGTTGATTGGTTAGTATGGGGAATTATACCAAAATTAGTTTGCATATAATATCAATTATAAGCCACAATAGGATTCAATAGGAAACTATGTACTAGCCAAGCAGGATCTCATGGGGTATGGTTTTACCACCTTCCCCTAGATGACCTTCCCCAAAATCTGACGTTAGGTCTGGCACTTCCCGGATGAAGGGGTGAACCTGGCGGCCACTGCTGGGCCTCCCAGCGGTTTGGAGCAACAACCATGGGGATCTGATATGATTCAACCAACAATCAGAAGCGGATTGAAGTCACAAATATCGGACTTGCGAACAAATGGATGAAACTCCCAATTGTCGGACTTCAGTGCCAAAAAACAGGTATTTGTTTACCACAAAAACTGAAATGGAAGCAATAGACAAGCGGGATGAAACAAGAAAAGGAAACCATTTTTTTCATGGCAAATCTGTGGATTCGGGGTACGCTCAAACGGTTGGTGACATCCCTTGATCATGAATGGATGGTTCATTCCATCATACAACAGGGGGAATTCGCAGGCTTTTTTATGCTTCTGCCATGGCCCATCTAATTGGAAAATGTACAGTAAAACAAAAAAAAAGTAAGAGCAACAAAAAATAGTTTCCGGTGAAGATGATCCTGACTCTCCAGTAATCGAACAGGGCGTGCTGGAAAATCCGCAATTTAGTTCAATGTTTTTCCCAGCGAACTAGATCCCCAGCTATAGTTCGGGGACTTCCCAATTGGCAATCTAAGTTAAATCTCATTAGATCTCCATGTGTTCCATGTTGTATCGGTAAGGGTATATAAAAATGCAAGAACCAGTCTATTATGTCATTCTATCACCATTAAGTCCCATTACATAAATCCCGATTTGTTGATGATTTGCCATCAAATCCATCACTGTCAAAAGAAAGATAAGTGCAGTGAAAGCCCGTACGTTTCATAGCAAAACATGTAGAAACCTTGTATATATATAAACGATGGTTTCCCGTGAAGATGTTTCCCTGAAATCCATGGGTCAAAACATTGTCAAAACCTACCGCCCAAAAAAATGGGAAGAAAATTCCCAGCCATTCACTCAATGGATTGGTTAATGGGAAATTTTACAGGAAAGCCATTGATTTCATGGGAAAATCCCATGGGTTTCCTGTAGATTTTCCCTTAAACCAATCCAATGATTCACCAGCCATTTCTCCAGCCATTTCTCCAGCCATTTCCCAGGCCACAGAGCCCAGTAGCCACTGGGCCCCGCGGGGGCGCGCTGCGAGTTGCACCGCCTTGGCCATGACGCCGGAGGCCGACGGTTGGGAGTTCTACCTGGGTTACCCTCTGGTAAACTAACAGTTGGCTATGGAAAATCACCTTTTTTTCATGGGAAAATCAACTATAGATGGTTCATTTTCAATAGCGAACTGTTAGTTTACCAGAGGGTATTGGGAATTGTGAACTAAGCCATAGGATTGAGAAACCTATCAACCAATTAGTTAGTTCTTTTTGCTGTGTGTGTGTGTTACTGGTAATGAGACATGGCTAGCTGGAAAAAAAAAGGAACTAAATTGAGGTGCATGGCTGGGAAAATCATTTGTAAATGGGTGATTTTGCAGCACACCAAGTTTGAGTACGGGAAGCTAAACATGTTTAAAGAGTGGGAAATCTTGATTTTCAGCAACTCAAATCGGGATGTTATATTCATTGCAAACATAATGGTTTTACCACAAAAAAACTTGGAATTGATTGGGAACACGTGTGGATTTCCTCCATTTGGGTTTGTCAAAACATGAGGTGTACCGGTGTAGCACCAAAATCAAGATATTAGAGGTTTGGCCATGAAAAGAGTGTTTTGCTTTTCAGTTGTAAGTTGTAAGTGTATTTGTTTGGTTGAAACAGACATTTTGAGAGTTCACCCTTAGAGACAAAGATGTTGTCCAACAGAAGTGAACATGTTGAACTACAATTTGGATTAATAAACACAGGGACTGAACTGAACCATCAAATTTGGCAATGAAACTTAGAATTTATTCTACACATTTGAACTTAATATCCAACCAAAGGAGATTGTGATTGTATTTGTAGAATTTGTTAAACATAACAATTTTACCATTGAATTCGTGGATTACGTCATCCAATCATGTGCATTTGAGCCTGACACAGACACAAACAGTTGGAATTAAACTGGTGTTAAACATGTGGATGATGTGGATGATGTGGATGATGTGGATGATGTGGATGATGTGGATGATGTGGATGGATGTAAGTAAACATTTCAAATGTTGATATTCACCTTGCACCAGGGACAAACTTCGGATACACCCTGAAGCAACAATTGTGAAAGTGGATATAGCTAGCAAATGTCACAAATTTTACCTGCAAAGATTGGAGCTAAATCAAGAAAACATTTGGAGTAGAAAGTCATATACACACAGCCTGGAGTAGAAAGACTATTAGGGCTGAAGAAATGCCTATGGCTTTCAGCATGTCCTGGCAGAGATTGATGGTCATGACAGATGATGCTGTCAAACAGCAACCACAGCTGCGGCCTCACTGGCTATAGATTTGAGTTGATCTCATGATTTTTTGCCCCAACATCGGTTAGACACTGTGAATTTGCCAGCCGACACAATGTTGACTGTAGGTGCATGTTTTTTTCCTATCCAATCCTTCCCGCCCTTTGGGGTTGAATGCTAATGGTGATTTCTTCAGTGGAGAAAAATTAAATCAGGTTTCAGCCGGTCAAATGTCGCTTTTTAATTTTTTCTCGGCATACATGCCTTCCCCAAATATTCAAACATAGGTTACCCTACAATCCTGTGGCATCCTGTGGCAATGAAGTGGGCCTAAAATTCCCAGCATTTCTATAGAGAAAGGTATCCGGCTTCATGGAAGTGTGCTTCCTCGCTTCGGGCGAAAGTGTCGCGGTGCTGGCTGCGGCTGAAATCGAAGGAAAAGCCGCCAAAGACGTGAAGCGATCCTTGGCGCCGCAGCTCGGGGTCACTAGATTCCGACAAAGATTCTTTCTGGAAACTGGATGAATTATAGCCATATCATGCCATATCTTTGTTTACTTTGTTGATCTTTGTTGCCTTTTTTGGTGATGGGTTCATCTGTTCCCCAAAAGTTAAACTCTCTTAAACCTTTACCAAGGGATCAATGAAGCAGCAAGGAAAATGGTGCCCATGAGGTTCCGGATGATGAAGTTTTTGGCTCCGGGCCAGTGAAAATCGGCTTGGTGACTCTGGAATTTTGGCCTGCTGATTCTATAGAAGACGACAAGATGGTGTCTGCCGCAAGGGAGGGTGATTCAGTGGCACTTGAGAGGTTGCTTCAATGCCCCCGCGACCCCAACGTCACTGGTTTGAAATACAGTATGTTCTTCATTGTCCATCCTATACCTGTTCCTACCTGGGACATCCTCGGACAATGATCCCGAGTGAATTTATGATCTATATTGTGACTATATGGCTTTGTCTAAAAATTGGGTACCCTCAAATGTCATGCTTTGTCATCACACAACCCATCAAAATATATGTATAGATCATTTTGGTGGTTCATTTGATTCTCAGACCCAAAGATCATCCATATTTCTGGGGTGAACTTGACCCAGGTGCGGGACCATCTTGATAAGACGCTCCTGCACTATGCTGCGCTGCGTGGGCATGTGGAGCCTATGCGGTTGCTGCTGGAGGCAGGCGCCGGGCTCCAAGACAGAAGTGGCGCAGAGGGAGGTTTTCCGTTGCATTTTGCAGCGATTGGTGGGCATCTTGAGGCGGGCGAAGTAGGTGCCAAATGAGCCTTTCAATTTAGCTCTCTTGATGGGTTAAAAGAGGCTGTGGCATATTGGGGATCATGATTAGGTGGTGCACCAGTTTGTTGGCTGAGTTGGTAAACAGGACTAGGTGAACAGTTTGGTTTGTTGTGATTATGACTAGTTAGATACTTGGTGGGGTAATGAACCAGCAAGCATACCTGGGGCAGCACCTCCTTGCATGGGACCTCCTTGCATGGGCATATGTCAAGATTATTCACAAGAAAATGTATCGTTGGTTGGTGCTGAGTATGACACACACACATATAATACATATATATATATATATGATGTATATATGTATGTATGTTGTATGTTCATTCATCCCCAAGTTTTGTCCATACTCAAATACATTATCAAAGCGTCCATGTGAAGAAACCAATTTGATCAATCTTGCTGATGTGTGAACTGGTTTTGGGTCCCAATAATTAGTGAACCCCTGTGAGGCCGTGCAATTTTTGGTAGAAATGGGAGCTGCAAAGGATGCCAGGGACATCAATGGTGCAACACCCATGTGGGATGCTGCTGCGCAAGGCCATCTTGACGTTGTGCGCTATTTAGTGGATTCTGGGGCCAACAAGGAGCTGGGAAGAACTGACGATGGCTTCACCCCTCTACACGTTGCAGCATATCTGAACCATCTGGACATTGTGCGCTTTCTGGTTGACTCCGGGGCTGACAAGAACCAGCGCTCAATTGACGATGGCTCAACGCCATTGCATATGGCAGCAGAACGAGGCTATCTTGACATCGTGAGCTTTCTGGTTGATGCAGGGGCCAAGAAGGATCAGCCGAAATCTGCTTTTGGGACGACACCATTGCACGTGGCCTCTGTGAGCGGACATTTACATATTGTCCGCTTCCTCATTGAATCCGGGGCCTACAAGGACCAGTGCAGAACAGAAGAGGCTTTCACTCCACTACACGCTGCAGCCTATCTTGGCCATCTCCACATTGTCCGCTTTTTGGTCGAAAGTGGGGTCAACATCGATGAGTACTCAGCGGGCGACGGATCAACGCCATTGCACGTGGCAGCCGAACAAGGTCATTTCCACGTTGTCCATTTCCTAGTGGAGTCGGGTGCCAATATTCACTTGAAGACAGGCACTGGAAGGACTGCTTTGGAAGTGGCGTGCGAGAATGGCCAGATGGAAGTTCGTCGATTGCTGGCCGCCGCTAATTCGATGATATCGCAGCCAAAGAAGCTTCGGAGAGTGGGCAAGGGTGACAGACGCGAAACATGATGAAAAGGTTGACCAAGAGCTTGGGCAGCTCACAAGATGTATTAGGAGATTTGTTTGAGCCAACACAATTTGTTCACATGGGTTTGTGAGAAAATGGGGCATACCGGTATACCACATAACAGCCATGAAAATAGGGAACATATATGAACATATGGGAACATGATGATTATACAATCATTGGCTTCGGGGTGCATACCCCTTTGCCATGGGCAGACCATGGCAAGTCCACATTGTTGGAAATTCACATCCCGATATCAGCACTTGATTTATCAAACGCTGCTTGTTTTTCTTCTTGTTGTTGTTGTTCCCCTGGGATAGCAATCATTTGTTTGGTGCAATACATACACATGTGTGTTGGTAGAATATATAAATGTCAACAAAAGCACGTTTTTTTGTTTAGACATGTTGCTGAAACATCCTTGGTATCCTATATGGCTGTGTCTGAAAATGGTAAATACCTGCAAAATGGCAATGATGATTAACCAGCAGATTTGGGAGTACCATGCATCATGGAGTGGCCTACTTTCAGACAGTGCCAAGTGTGTCATCAATCCGGCAATAGGGATTATATACGCAGTATATTTCGAATCCTTAATCATGGTGGGATTACCATAATCCATATACCATCTTTGGTAGGATCATGTAGCCCTAAATGTTCATGCATTGAAATTTCAATAACCCACTGACCCGAAAATATCTCTTATCATACAGCCATTTGGGAATGATTCCAGGAATTCAAACCATCATTTCAGCGACCTCATGACGTAAGGTCATTGCAATTCATTCAGATACATTCAATCACGGTGAATATCATTCCCAAATCCATTTCCTAAACTGCATATTTCTCTTGGTAGTGACATTGAATACATTCCGTAACTAAATTCATCCATATATATCCATATATAGCCATATATATGTATGTATTTCCCTTCCAAAACATTTTCGCGATGGACAGGTCCGCCCCGGAAGTCATGCCCTGGTGTTAAGCACCATGGCCGCGGGAGCCGCTGAGGTGGGATCAACGACCCTCTGGTAACATAGCTATAGAAGCCATGTCCATAGAAATACCCTCTGGTAAACTAACATAGCTATTGAAAATAGCCATTTATAGTGGAGTTTCCCATAAAAAATGGTGATTTTCCATGGCTATGTTAGTTTACCAGAGGGTAATTGATGTTCTTGTTAAAAATGGTAATTTTCCAGTTCGCTATGTTAGTTTACCAGAGGGTAACTATAGTCATCTTCAAGTAGATAGAATATGAGAATTCGAGACAGAGATTCCCATTTCAGTGGTGAGTGTTTTCTGAAAATTCCATATTCTATGTACTTCAGGATGATTATGTATATACAGTTAAATCGACCGTAAACCATAGTTAACCCAGTACTAAATCAACATAGCTATTTGGAGGGCCTCCACTTGTATAGCATGTTGGTCAAAATCCGACTAAGGTAGCTGTAAACTACAATGGTCATGATACTGACATTTTCATCATGATATACAACAACGACAACGATGATAAACAGAAACACAATCACACTCTTAACAATTGTAGTGTTGATGAATCATGAAGTCAGTTTCCTTGAAAATAGGATACCCCAATGTACACCATCTTTTAGAATAGTTTATCACAATGTTTCCCTGTCAAATGGCAAGTTTGCGGCTATATACGCCATTTTTGGACAAACCCATCGAAGGGTATGTTATTTCTCTGTATGTTTCCTATTTCCATCTATTTCCCAATTAAGTCCACTCTTTTCGAATAACATCTGTGTGGTTATCTAATGAATTTCAATTCGTAAAAGAATGTGTTTCCCCAAGTAAATCCGAAGTGTTCCTCGCACAATCCCGATGTTTTTCCAATTCAATCCCAGTTTCTCCGAGTAAAATCATGTGCTTCCCAATTAGATATGATCACATTTTTTTTGCTAGTTTCTTTCCAGCAAAATCCCATGTGTTCCTAGTTTTTCCCAGGAAATTCCAATTTTTCAGGAGTTTTCCTAGCAAAAGCCAGGTGGGCACCGCCCCCGGTGCCCTTTGGATCGTGGCCCTGCCACAGCCCCACCTTGGCGGTCGACGGCCGATCCCGTAGGCCAGGGGTAGTTTTGACGTGGGTTTACTGAAAGTGAATTTCTTTTTGGCTTTGTCTGAAAATATCATTGGATTGGTTTATGGGAAAATTTACAGGAAACCCCTATATTTCATGGGAAAATCCATGGTTTCCTGTAAATTTTCCCATTAACCAATCCAGTGAAAATAGAGAACCCCTAAACTCAATGGTTTTGCTGATCATTATCCCTATTTAAATGGCTATAATTGGGGATATGCCCTATTTTCAGACCCACCCATATGTTTATGGAACATAAATTAAGGACCTGGGGGACCACAGATTTTAGATTATTATCCATCCAATGATTGGGGTACCCAATTTTGACCCATACCCATATATACAATAAAATGGGATGATGATGGCGCATTAATGTATGGAATATAGACGCAACTTGATATGGATTCCGGATTGTTTGGGTTTGTCTCATAACATGGTGGATTTCTGTGTGAAAAAAGTGGGAATATATAGAATAAGTAGATAGAATATGTAAATGGAAATGTGTTGATATTCCCACTTGAAAGAAACCATAGCAAATATTCTATGTATAAGAACTGCAGTGGTTTACATGAAATCATCCTGAAGTAGTTAGAATATGTAATTTTCACAAATCAAAACTAAAATGTGAATATCTTTATATAATTGCATTTTCCATCCTTAAAAATGTATCTTACCCCATTTTTGGGGTATTTTGGATGGTCTATCTATGTATATGTGTGTATATATATATATACATATGTATATTTAAATATGTTTTAGGGTTTGTATTTATAACATAACTCCTCGTGGTCGAAAGGTTGGGTAATACAGTTATATACATGTATACGTATGTGCATATGATGTTCAACTTTAGGCATTTATAAGGGATTTCCCATTAAATCATGTTTGATGACCGGAGGGTATATGGTCTTTAAACAATGATGTATCCAATGACTTGGGTGTTATTTATGTTCCTCTATTTTTCTTTGTCTGATTATGTTGTTGCACTTGAAAAAAAGGAGTACATAGGGATCCCACAATCCCACTGTGTGGATCTCTGAGGTTACCACCAAGACTTGGCCCAAACCTGAAGAATTTTGGAAAGTGATACAACTCGGTCAGTCACTGGATGTCACAGGGGTGTGCCCTTGGCTACTTGAAAGCCGTGAGCATTTCCAGGATCATCCAAGCGTGGATGTGTTGTTCCAGTTTCTTTTCGAGCAATGGTCAAGAGGTAACTTAACTATTCCCTATGGATCCAAAATATACTTTGTGAGAAGCTACGGCTGGCAGGCTAAATCACACCCCAGTTGTATGTTACACTCCGTCGGAAGGTAGAGCTGGATCCATAGGGTATGATAGTTGGTTTCATATTTATGTATGATTTAAATCTATATATGCATATATATATATATATATCATTCTATCCTAGTCTATACCCTCTTACATCCCATGATATCTCCTTACATCCCATTATATCTCAATCATTCCCAAAGTACATATGATATACATGATATATATATATATATAATATACACCATTATATCCCATTGTGTCCCTTAGGTGTTGCTTGGATCCAAAGGGATTCATGGATCCTTCCCAGTTGCGGTGAAACGCCACGTTGGCACCGCGACGTTGGGCTCAAGAACTCCTCGCACTCCTCGTCCCAAAAAAACGCCGACTGACGCCCCCATTGTTGAGGCCCCCAGGGGATGGTGGCTGGCCCTGAAAAAGTGCCAGTAGTTGCCAGGTTCCCCAGGTCCAAAAGGCTGAGTTGGTGAATATAACAGCAATTTTACTAGGCTTTATGGTAGATATATCGAACTAGTTACTATGGTTTTTGAACCATCTTATAACTACTATAATATGGCAGGGCACCACCTTGTACCATTGGTTACCAGTTTTTTGTGTCGGACATGGAATCTGTGTTGCTTTTAGAGTTAGGGATGTGATTTTAGTGTTTTGGAAGATCAATCCAGACCATGGGTGCAGGTTGATCAGTTGCTTGGGATTTGCCTTTTGGGTTTGTCAGACAAAATGGTGTCCCCTCGCCTAGCAGTGGTTTAAAAGCATATTTTCCCCTTCAAAATTGGATCTTTATTATACCCCTTTTCCATCCTTTTCCGTGCAAAGACATTCGGAGAAAAAGAGCAGTGAACCACGAAACCAATATTGAAAACATCTGAAAACATGGCAAACTTGCCAGTTTGGCCAGAAAGTGGGGCCCCTTGCTGCTTGGAGCATCTCCACATTTGGTTGCTGTGAAATATGCCCTCAAGTGATGGAAAGAGTGACCAACAAGAACTCGAATCACCGACTTATGAATCTTATGTATAGTTTGTTGGGGTTTGGTTTTTGTGAAATTATACTTTAGGAATAATCTCTAGGGATTTGTCTCATATTAGCCCCAGCCACTATTAACTATGATCATCCTGAAGTAGATAGAAGGATAAATATGGCATGTTCAATCTTCTTCCATTTTAATGTTTTTTTTTGAACTGTCCATATTCTATCTCCTCGATGACAAATAATCCCGGAGATTGAAGGCGAAAAAACTCTGAATGGCGAGCTCGCGACGAGGCACGGCCGGCGTGCAGGATATCTAGATCAATTGGTAAAATCTGGGCATGATGAATCCCCAAACTGATTCTTTCACAGGGAATTTAATAGGGAAATTAAGTATCGAAAATGGTGATACGATGAACATGTTTTTTTAGGACATTATGGGATGATGATGGTATAGTGTTTTCGGGAAAAACAAAGATGGCAAAGGAAAATTACCCAGCTATAGTTCGATGATTTTCCCAGCTTTAAACCTCCATTTCGTTGGATGTTTAGTTACCATGTTTGACTACCGGAGGGTAAAGGAAAATCCAAGGAAAACATGTGTTTTTACCATCCAATATTGGGCTTTCCTTGTAGATGTTCCCTCAACACCATTCTCAGAGATGCACGTGAAAATCAAGTCTCTTGGTTGTTGCATTTGCACCCAGCTTGGAACAGGCTCGCGTCACAAGATGGAAGCATGCTTGATACACCAAGGGATTGGAAAATCGGGCCACCACGCGAAGGCCATTTGGCTCCAGCTGATTGAAAAGATTGGAGATGCGCAGTCACCTGAGTCACCTGAGAGACGGTGTCACCCATCCAACTTCAGATCTACCCTAGTTAGCCTTCTGGTAAATACGACAGATCTATGGCTTGGGGGCCCCACCTTGAAGGTTCTCTCTTTGTCGATTTTGATTGAACTGAACCAGGGTCATATCCAGGATCACCCATGTGTGGTATTTTTACCTGCGTGTTCATCTAAAAGAACACACAAATGTAGCTAAATGTTCCATACAAACTTATCCCACGTTCATATTGAACACCATCCCATGGTCATCCCCTACTAAACCATGGTGACTCTGGGGGGGTGTTCAATATGAATATGATAATATTGGTATACAGTAATTATAGTGCATCCTCACATATTCTCACCACCCAGAAACTTCAAAACCAGACATCCGCCGGCAACCTGTTTTTTCCGTGGCCTTCCCGTGTCGCCATGGCTGGAGATTGGGCCAGCCTTATTGCAGAGGAGGTGCGGTGCGGATGCCCCGGGGTTGGCCTTTTTTCAGCGCATGAGCCCCCAAATATATCCAAGGTATTCCTTGGATTGGCTCGCAGTCCTGGGGATTACTGGTTTGGGTGGGTCCTGAACAGAGGATTTCGATGGCTTGGGCCACTCGTCGTTATTCTCGATTGGAGTTCACTCGCTCTCGTTGATCATATTGGAATCGTGACAATGTGAGAATCATATTCTTTGTGTTCTACATGTGTTTGAGATGCTTGAATAGATTTATAATAAAATTCACTTTACAAGAAACGCATCACTTCAGTACTTCAAAGCTGAAAACCCCTACCCCAGTGGCCCAGCGCTCGCCGCGGTCCAACAGGTGGAAGAGCATGCACAAAGAGAAGGCCACTGGATGTTTCAACAACCCACCAAAGGTCGCATTTTCTCCGATTTGAATTTTCATATTTTAGCCGCAGATTTATAGATTTACTGGGAAAAACATGTAGAAACAAGGTCGCAGAGATTCAGGTGTTAGCCTTTTAGCAGGTCTCACCATTTTTGTCGCCCATGTTTCACCCATTTTTTCCAACCTGAAGTAGCTGTCCTCCTACATCCGTAGCTCATTCCTACATTCCAAGCAGCGACTGATGGGATGCCAGGTGAGGACAAAGATCCTGAGGTGCAGGGGCTTCAAAATTGTGGATGTCTCAAGCGACGTTTCCCATGAATTTCCATGTGATGGAATGGGATATGCCATGGGATTTTACCACCAAACATGGGGATCATATAAATTGATGATTACGGGGATAAAACTACTGATTTTTGGGTGTGTTTGATAAGAGGTATACCCCCGAAAAATGTCAATTTGATGGGGAAATGATGATGAATCAGTGGATGGAAGGAGGTACCTTATTCTTAGACAGACCCAAGTGCAAAGAGATAGAAAATGATAGAAAAGATAGAAAGTCAAATCCGACTAAAGTGGAGGCAAGTAAATTACTTGTCTATCTTTTTGAGGCTTCCTTAGAATGATTCAGAGGTGGGAGGGTGTCTTCCAGTTGATTTCTATCTGGAAATGTGGGATTAATCAGATATGGCAATGGAATTTCCACCATTTGTGCAAGGTTGGATTGCCAGTGAGGGCCGAGCAACCGTCATTGTGAAGTGATATGAACAAATGAAATCTGATTAAGCGCACCCAAACGGATTATGACCAAGTTTGAAGCCAAAATCATCAGTGGTCACGTGATATACTGACAAGCATTTATACGGTCATTTTCAGCCGAGTTTACAAACTCCCCACATATTGCTATCTGAAATACGGGCGTTTTCAAACATAGGGGCCATAGGGTTTCTGCAAATCAGGCAAGCGACAAGTCATAATTATGTTGTAAATAGGAAAGCCGTGGGTTTGAGGTATCCTCCAGTTTGGAAAATACCATATAGCCATCCAGGATGAGCCTGCCAAATGCCGAAATCGGAGGCCTCCGCTGTTACGCAAGAGGCTCCCAAGAAAGCGGAGCGCAAAGCAGGCGATGGGTTGGGGGTGCGTCCAACTGACTGACAACCTTTGTTAGTCCACTTACTAAACAACCATATCAACCAGGGTTACCCTAAGGTGTTATAAAAAGCCACGGATTGTATCTGGTTGATAACCCTGGTGATTTTGAGTCCCTTAAAGTTGATTGTCCCAACCACTCACTAAGTCGGGTGCTCCAAGCAGTCAGGACTTGAAAAAAAGTGTTTCCTGTTTCCTTTCAGACAAAAACACGGTTTTTGGGTACCCTCTGGTAAACTAGCATAGCTATTGAAAATTGCAATTTATAGTTGATTTTACAGCAAGTGCCCTTTTGTTTGGTCAGCTGAATAAGGATTCGCCTTTTGGGATGGATGACCATACCACATGAATTCCATGAAGCCCGGCTGGCCTCACCACAACAGGTCCAGACTTGCAAGAACTACGGGAGAAGGCCGCGAAGCCGTTGTCCAATCCGTCACTCGGAAGATCATCCCACGGATTCTCACGGATCGTAAGTGCTGACCCCAGTGATCGTAAGTCCCCATTCAGTCAGGTGTCTCCCATATACCGGGTCATGAATATGTGGTTGTTAACCAGTTCCCAAGCGGGATGATCCTTCATTTCTTCCGTTTGGGAATCAAACATGGCCAACTTGGAGATTCCCTGTAGTTCATAGAGGTGTCAATGGGAAAACCATCTATGAATGGGGGGTTGTCCATTATCACGTTTGAGGACTGCAGGGTAGCACATGTTTTTGTTCATGTTTTCACTGCTTTTCGAGATTATTCACCCCCTCCATAATGAATTAGTGGTCAGCTAGATAGTTCTTGAAACAAATGATGCTTTGCTGCTCGGGTCATTCACCACTTACCAGTTGTGGGTTTTTATCCCTTGAGTTTTGGCTAGATACCGAACAGATTGCCAGTTTTGTAAGAAATGCATGGCTTAATACTAACGGGGAGAAAAAAAAATGCAGTACATCAACCCAAAAAGGATTGACTGTATGTATATATATATATATATATTCTACTATGTGATTCCAAATATGTCCTGAGAAGGTACGTTTGGCAACCCAAATTATACCCTAGTTATACTCCAGAAGGTGCTTGGATTCATAGGGCTACCCTTTGGTGAACTAACATAGCTATTGAAAACGGCCTATTTATAGTCGACTCCCCTATGAAAATTTATGATTTTCCATAGCTATGTTAGATTGTTAGTTTACCAGAGGGTACGTATTTCTAGGTGTGTTGCCAAATTTACAATTCCTTCTCCCTGGATTTCTATCGCGATGGCTCTGCCAAGGTTTGCGGGCCTGAAACCCTGTCCCGCCGGGGGCTACGAGTTTCGCACGGGGCATTCGACGAAGTTTCCGAAGATCGAGCTGCAAGTCTGGTGGCTGAAGAGTGGACATCCCAAGGAAAGCCCCAGGTTGTTTGCTAAGTTGGTTTATAATTGGAATTAATTGCAAGAACTAGGGTTTACGAGAAATATATATATATAGTTAAAGTTACTATGGTTTATAAACCATCTTATACCTGGGGGGCACCACTTTGAAGTTTTGCAGGTAAGATTGAGTGAATCTCCGTTTTACCTTTGCAAGATTGTAGGTGAATGTTGATATTATCTCCTTAGTTTCATTAATAGTGAAAGGAATATCCATGGAATAAACAATTAGCGATTTACCAGATTATTCACATACCATATGAGTAGGTTGCATCTCTATGTTGATAGTTAATATTTCATGTTTTTGTTTAAACCCAGTGCAGCCACATGTGTAATCATTGGTGAGTCCAAAAGTAGGTAAAATTCACGGTTCTTGTTGGTTGATATCAGGTGTCCTCATTTTTGGTCAGTCATATCCCCATCTTACTTGGGTCATGAATATCTCAATTTGTTAAGCAAAGCCGCACTCACTATTTCTCAATGACAGTGACCCAGCAATATTTCAACGATGGTGGATTCACGATAGAATCATGCATCCAGTCCTTTTTTGGTTAAACCCCCTCTTCTCCAGTTCAATGACCCATACGGGTTGTCCGCATCCCAATTTCCATTGGTTGATATCCTCAGTTTCTGTTGGACATAGCTTCCTTCCTTTCCCAGTCTTTTGGTCGGGATAAATTACCAATTTTCTTGCTGGGCTAAACCCAGACATTGTAGTCATTACCTGCATGTATATATTTCAATGCTAAAAAGTTGGCCCCGTGACCATTTTGGCTGGTTAAGATCCCGAGGTTTCACGTTGGCTGTTGGTCATTAGCTCATTCTTGGTTGGCCATGGTTCCATATCTCCATTTTCTTTAGGGGTTTCACATTTTAGCTGCTCACATCCCCGCATTTTGCCTGGTGAAAATCTCAGTTTCAATGGTATTCTCCTATCCCCAGAACATGTTTGTCCTTTCAATGGACGGTCTATCGCCAAATTCTACTATCACTGAATTGGTTTAAGGGAAAATTGAAACCGGAAACCCCTATATTTGATGGGAAAATCCATGGTTTCCGGTTTCAATTTTCCCATTAACCAATCCAGTGATACTAGCAAACATCCCCCATTTCTTCTTGCTTAAAAGCGGCTTCTAGTTGGTCAATGACCACATCTCCCGCAGTGCCTGGAACAACGCATCACCGTTCAATTTGCAGAAACTAATCCAATTAACCCAATGTACACATCATACTCTACACACCTATATATATATATATACA
Organism: Symbiodinium sp. clade C Y103; assembly: GCA_003297045.1. NCBI lineage: Eukaryota > Dinophyceae > Suessiales > Symbiodiniaceae > Cladocopium > Cladocopium sp. clade C. The sequence continues at coordinate 82,400 of BGPT01000432.1, read as the reverse complement.
TATGGTAAGGTTCAAAATCCCCAGCAAATGGTTGGTTGAGTCAATATTGAGTTCCGTTGAATCTCAACTATATATTGAATTTGCATTCCATTAATGGGAAATCCCAATAAATCCCATTAATTTTCCATGAAATCCTAGTGAATCTTCAGTTTCCGTTGCGTTTTTCGCCGTGGAAGGCCGGTGAAACGGACCTCCAAGCAGCCTTCCGCGTGGCCTCTGAGCTGCGCGACACGGGCCGTTCCTTGTTCGGTGATGGCACGAAGTTCGTGCCGGCGCAGGAGGCGGTGGATGCCCGGCAGCCAAAGCCTGGCAGCCGGATGGTACCCTAAACTTACTTGTGCTTAGTACTGCTTAGTAGGGAATGGGGGAATGGGATGATTATTAATGGTAATTATAGGTCATTCCCCCATTCCCTCCTAAGCACCAGTAAGTAGAAGAGCCGCAGTTAAGGCCCTTTATACCAGTTTTACGGTGATTTTTCGTGGTTTTAAATGGGGTTATCATGAACCATAAATGGGGCAAATCACTGACATAGAACTGGTAAAGGGCCATAACTGTGGTGAATGGATGATGATTCCCCCAGTCATATGGTAATTAGAGGTCTTGACCCATCCCCATATGGCCGTTGAATATGGTTATAATGGAAAATCAATGGGATATATGGATATATATGGAATATCATGAGTAGTTGGTTAATGGCATATATCTAGATTAATTTGCAGGCCTTTGATCATGTGACATCAATATACATCAATGCGATATAATAGGAGATAATGGAATACATATATATATATATATACATATTCTGGTATATGTATCAAATGTTGCAAAATGGCGGGAGTTCAGCCTTTTGAGAATCAACACATAGGAATGAATGGGATTTAATGGGATATGACATAATGGTGATAGAAGTGTTACATATTTTTGAGGATCAAACCTTGAACATGTTGATCGTCATAATTTGAAACACATAGAAATGCCAAACCATACATACACATATACATATATATATATATACAGATATATATCCATGTTAAGATACACATGTATGTGTATCTCTATATATACATATGTATATACGTTACAATATATATATATATATATGTACATACATATTATGGTATATAGTTTTATGGTTGATCTTCACCGCATCCAATCTGTCACCTGAAAGGTGGACATTTTCTCCTCCGCTCAGGATGCCTGGGGCCAGGGCCTATTGGCATTGCATCGCTTGAGGAATCTGAGCGCTCGCGCAGTGACGCAAGACGATGAGAACGCCTTGATCCTACTGGACGCGGCCAGGGCGGTAGTTCATGCGGCGGGCCCCAAAATGAGGTTGAACTAAGTAGGTGAACTAAGATTATGATAGACATATCTATAGTATTCTAGAGTTAATGGGGGGTATGCACCAATTGTTGGAGAAAGAATCTTGAACCAATTCAAATCAAGCCAAAGTGCAAATTTGGGTTTGCCTGAAAGCGGAGCAACTACCGCAAATTCCATGGGATTGTCGTCATGTTTCCCATTTGTTGTATGGCAATATGTGTATATATGCCCTACAGATCCAAGCACTGTCTGAGAACATACTTAACCCCCTCAATTATAACCCACATACTTCCTGAGAAGATACTTGGATCCATCGAGATGCATATATTAGTATATTAGATTACAGTATATATTCATCTCATGTTTCAACACATGAATTTTGGGAATCATCCCCAAATGGTCTCTTTTGGGACTGATGAAGTGTTACAATTCCATCCCCCGGTCATGCAAAAAAACAGCCCCATCCCATGGTCATCCCATGGTCCCCCTACTCGGTGACTCTGGGGGCTGTTTAATTTGCATGGGAATTGGGATCAATCTATCCAGATCTATCTTAAAGGGCATTCTTATTTAAACCAACAGGTAATTATGATTTGTTATATCAAGGTGCTGCCTTATAGTTTGCGAAGTTACAGTTTATAAGTCCAACAACTAGGGTTTATGGTGTATATATATATATACATCTATAATATCTATATTTGCTATGATATATAAACCAACTCAAAACTAACGATTTGCAAAAAGGACATAGTTGATTGTTGTTATCATTTCCACATATATCATCATATTCACTGTATGATTTATATCTGTAATGATATCATGTAAATTAGATCATCTAACAACTATTTTGTTCGTATCTATAAATAGCTTGTTGTTGTTATAATATCATTAATATCTACATATCTCTATAATTTCTATATGCATATAAAGATATCATATAGATTAAATATGATTATATGGAGGTTTCCATAAATGGAGATACCCCAAAATGGATGGTTTATAAGGGAAAATCCCAAACAAAAATGGATGCTTTAGGGGTACCCCTATTTTAGGAAACCTTCATATATAAATCAACGAAATGATGTTTGTCCTTATCACCAGGAGGGCAGCCAGCCTTTCGAGAGGGTGAACGCCCTGGAGGTCGTTCTGCGCCTCAATCTGGCGCAGGCCTTGATCAAATTGATGCCTGGCCGCAGTAAACGGACAAAAAGATGTGGAAAACCCTGGAGAAACTGCAGAAATCCTAGGAACATATGGGATGATTTGATGATTTTTTTTTAATTTTCCCATGGGGAACCTATAGAGAATATGTTTGTTTGTTCTTTTGTTTTTGCAAATCCAAAATTCTGGATGAGAGGTGGTAACATAAAATGTGGCTAGCAGGGAGGCTTTAGGAGCTAGGGGTATCAGGGTTATCTATATAGATTCCCTATTTTGCATGGGGTGCCCAGGAGCTACTCAGAGTTTCCCGACAATATCATAGAAAAAACAGTGATGTAACCAGCCAAGAATCAGGATCTAAGCTAGAAAAGCGAGATTTGTATGCGGTTTACAGCATGGACTTACATCAGGAGGAAGACAGTTTATATGTAAATAACCATGGAGATGGAACTGTGAAGTTTGGTTCAGGGATCAAAATGCCCTCCGGAAGCTAGTTTTTCCTGTCGTCGAATAAACACTATCATTCTCCGCCGCGGATCCGTTATCCTGATTTCGCGTGGCCTGCGTGGCGGATCGTGTTTCAAGACGGAATAGATGTTTTTCTTTAAGCAAATCAGCTGATCCGCGATCGGCCATGTCATTAACATGCAACCTGTTAGGAGTCTAAGGGGATGGGTTGGAGCAGCTAGTCAAGAGGAAAAGCTGTTGTCCAGGTCTTGTATGTTAGCTAGGTTGAACTTGGTAGATCAACTGTTGGGTTTATGGATATAGCTATTGCCACAACGATACGATATCAAATGGGTGATTTACTGATTTGGGCGCGCGGTTGGGGTCAACAAAAATGGTCTAACCATGCCCACAATCCCCATTACTACCACAAGTTAGGATATGGGACCCCTATGATGATGGCCATATACATCCATACAACAATTTATGAAGTGGAAGTGCACCCGCGAGTGGGGTCATCATGGACCCAGAGGCACTACGTTTTCATGCTCATACTTGCAAGAATTCTTGCCTGTCACATCTTTTTGCTAGTGACCATCCCAGATTTTGAGCATTTTGGAGGTTCCGTGCCTGCTGTGTAGCTATGCCGATGTGGGTCAGCAGGAATCTTATGGATTCTTGACAATCTAGAGGTGGAATACAAAGATCCGCAGCCAAGGGTGGCCCCATGCTATACTGCTATACTACACTGCAGGTGTCAAGGTTCACCACGTGGCCCTTTTGGCCAACATTCTCGAAAAAGGTTGACCTTCCTCCATTCATATTAAACACCCCTAAAAAACCATGGGGGATTCACACATGTTGGGGACTATGGAATGGGGATGTTTCATATGAACGGGGGATGGGTTTATGTTGGATGCCGGCTTTAGTTTCTCCAAGCCAAGAGATCTTCATGCGACACGACATGCCCATTGTTGGTTGGATTCCGAATGTTGGTGGTACTCCCCTATGATCTAAAGATGTAATCAATATATTTTAGATGATCTCCACGTTTCGCTCTTGACATTTAATCATAACCCTTTTTGGGTTTGTCAGATTCTTGCGACTCTTTGTGGTTGTATCAATCACACCCTAAATAGTTGGAAGCAAAACAATAACCAGCATTTTTTTTAGAAAACACTTAAATAGCAACCTCAATCCCTTCAAACCATCAATCATGGTGGATACTGCGCCATCAAACATGTTTTTGAATCAATCATGCCTTAGCCAGATTTGAGGCTGCACATGGTACCCCATTTCTGGGAAAAACCAAAGCTGGATGATCCAAGGAGGCAATACGAGAACGCAGTCTGCCAATGCCAGGGTGCTTTGGAATTGGTGCTTTGGGCCATCAACTGGTTCGGTTGGGATCGGTGGAAAAGAACGTGAGAAGTCTTTACCGAAATGTGCTGAGGTATCTTCTGTTTCTTCATGCACTAGTTGGAGCGTTCAAACATAGTGACAGCATGGATCTTCCCTCTCAACACATTAAAAATACCGTAGCTGAGAAGTTAAGACAGTTAAGATTTTGAGCACTTTTGCTGGCTACTTCCGTGATGAAAGAAGAGTTCTTTGCCAGTATTTCTGTCGGAATCCCCAAGAGAATCAGCAAAATCACCATCAAACTAGTCGGGCTGAACGTTCTATCTTTCGGCGGGACATATGCCACAATGTGGCTGCCATAATTATCCATGCAATACATAATTAATCACATAATTACACAAATCGGTCATTGGGGGCATTGAGATTCGATCCCCCCCCACCAAGGAGTCGCCCCTTGCCTTGGCACAGCCAAGGATCCCGGGAACCTCAAGGCTTTGTGGCGCAAGGCCAAGGCCGTTTGGGCCTTGCGCTGCCCTGGCGAGGCGCGAGAGGCGCGGAGAAAATGGCAGTCGAATGGAGAGATGGACGGAGATGAACCCAAATCATATATACATAGGGTACATATGTATTTATCCATCTAAATCATCTATGTGAGTTAGATATCCCTATTTGTTTGATATATGTATTTGATATATGTGCATACTACCACTTTATATACGAAAACCCAAATGAATAATGGAGTGTGGGAAAATCATCTATGAATGGAAACTCTATACGGGAAGTTCGATATCTAACTGACTCAATATGATATGTTGGCTGTGTCTGAAAATTGGGTCCCTGCGTCAAAACATTCTTATTCGGAAAACGATCAGAAACGATCGGTTTTTGGGGTACCCTATTTTCAGACGAAGCCACATGTGTCAATTACAACTATTGTGTTGTTCTTTTTACATGTTATTAAACCTCCAGTAAACAAACATGGCAATTGGAAAATTCTCCATATATAGGGGATCTCAATTCCATTGCCACGTTTGATTTCCAAAAGAATATACGATGATTCAGCCTCCCAAAATGGGGAATCGGGATTGAAGCAACAGACCTGGGACAGGGTAACTAACATGCGTTTTGAACTGGGAATCAAGCCACTGAAGCCAATCGGTTTCTGGATACGTAGATTTCGACTCCGAACATGGGAGAACTAGAACGGTGTTCTGTTTCTCATGTGGTATTTTCTTTGGCACTTCTCAAACTGTGGAATGGAACATCAGTTTGAAAGTTTTCTTGTTCGCCAGTTCAATCTGAAAGTTGTAGTGCGAAGGTTGACTGAACTGTCTTGTGTATTTCAATTTCAACACGTTGGCCATCACTTTGAAAGGTTGAACCTGATCTTGAAAGCTGGAAAATCCCAAGAAACGATATGTTTGCCAGTTTCAACCGCCTATTTTCCCATGAAGGCACCACTTCAAACATGGAAACAAAACCCAAGGCTTCCCCGGTCGGGTCCCTTCAGGCTTCCCCCCTATGACCCCAGGCCCTGGACGAATTCCTCAGAGTGGACCCCGGCAACCCGGCGGCACGTGCGATGCTCCTGGAGATTGAAACGGAGGAGCTGAAGCGCAAGGCGAAGCGCGTCGGGCCCAGCTTTGGGGATGCTGGCAGGCCTGGGGATGGGCTGCGGATGGGGATGGGCTGGTGGGATTTGGGGACGGAAAGAGTACCCTCTGGTAAACTAACAGTTTGCTATGGAAAATCACCATTTTTTATGGGAAAATCCACTATAAATGGCCATTTTCAATAGCTATGTTAGTTTACCAGAGGGTATGGGGGAAGAGAATCTGGAGTGGAATGGACAACAGGGCTTTTAGCAGCAGGTAGGAGGATTTGTAGGACGCGGGGAAGGGCACCCAGGTTTTGCACCGCATGTTGGTTGATGGTGTTATAACTGAGTTGTGGTGAGATGACTAACTGGGATCACTAGATTCCACAAACTTTACTCTCTGTTAAACTAACACAGCTCTTGAAAAAGGTCCCATTTATAGTTGATCTACCTGTTGTACCTAGTGGTTATTTCCCATAGCTATGTTAGTTTACTGGAAGGTAAGAACCAGTAACTGAGCATCACTCAAGATGATGGGGTACTGTTGAAGTGGCGGCCGTGCTTTTCCCACTGGGTGCTTCAACGGACAACCAAACGTGCATGACGGAACATGCTTCAGACTCAGATCGGTCATCAAGAAATGATGATGATAAGTCAAGGTTAAGGATTCATTATGGTATAAACATGCATAAACTACTGTATCATGCATTCTGAATTATGACATACCACACCTGCTCAGCTGCTGAAATGTTCCGTCCCTTTCCTGTAGATGATCGGACCCCTTGCTACAGGACAGCAGGACGCCAGCGCCCAAAGCCGCCCCATGCGGAGGAGGTAGAAGCTTGGTGGATAAGCCATGGAGACCGGATGATCTCAGCAATTCGCTGGTGGATTTGTTTAAGGTTTGCTTGAAGTACCCTCTGGTAAACTAACAGTTTGCTATGGAAAATCACCACTTTTTATGGGAAAATCCACTATAAATGGTCATTTTTCAATAGCAAACTGTTAGTTTACCAGAGGGTATTTCCATGTATTTCCCATGAGCGGATTCTTCACATAGTTACTCAGAAACTGGACCAAGCTCAACATGTTCCATCCCTTGCCTGATGGTGATCTTACGATCCAAAAACTGAACACCTCACCCGGGAATTTGTTACAGCTTGCGCAGGGGAAAATCACCCATCTTGAGTCGCTAAATGGGCCATCTACCCCCTGGTAAAAATGGTGATTTTCCATAGTTATGTTTGTTTACCAGAGGGTATACCATAGCAAAGTGTAACAATTCACCAGAGTTACCAGAGGGTACCGCCACCAGGAACCGCTGGCTCCGGAAGAGTCCGACGTGCCGTCAAAGCTGTGGTTTTGCTGCCGCCGGTGCCTGGAGAAATTGCAAAGAGCAGGGGAAATCACGTTTGATATGGCAGGAAAAAATGATTTCACTGATCAAACAGAATCTAACGAACCCAAAAATACACGGTGTCTGTCACGCAAGGATGTCTTTGTTGTTGTTGATCTGCAATGATGTGTTTTTGGATTCCATGATTTAAAGATGAAGCCCCAAAGGCAACAACTGGATGTGATGTTAGGAGTGGGCAGTGGTGCTGGTTTCTGGTGTGCAGAACTGGTACATAAATAACATGAATGGGATCATACTCTGGAAGGCAAAGCAGCCAAAGTCTCCCATTTACCCCACCCGGGCCCCATGGAGTAGTCTACTCCTGCAACATTTGGGTGGTTTGGTGCGGAGTGCCAGAGTTTTGACCGGTGCTCAAGTTCATCCTCCTCCTCATCACCATCACCATCACCACCAGCACCATCACCATCACCATCACCACCACCACCACCACCACCACCACCACCACCACCACCACCACCATCATCATCATCATCATCATCATCATCATCATCATCGTCATCCTCATCATCATCATCATCATCATCATCAGCATCATCAGCATCATCATCATCATCATCATCATCATCATCATCATCATCATCATCATCATCATCAAGATCAAGATCAAGATCAAGATCAAGATCAAGATCCTTCCGACCTGCATGCAGCTGAGGAAAGTGATTTGCCATGGCCAAAGATCTCACAGCCCGTGATGGCACATGAAATGCGAATGATGTTTTTGAATACCAAAGATACCTAAGCATTTAGGCATACCTCAGCCAGAGGAGTGGGTTGTTCAAATTCGGAATGTACTACTATTTGATCTAGTTGGTTGATCCATTTGTCACCCTTTGAACATGACCCCCTCACAAATAAAACTAGCATTTATCAATTCTGTAGGATTTTCATTGCTTATTCAAAACACTTGGAATTTTCTACAGGCTCTCAATCTCAAGCCCATGAGTTTTCGGTCGTTCACAAAGATGACACTTCGGACAGTTCACTCCGATTGTGCCAGAGCAGGAACCAGCGCCTAATACAGAGCTGTTCCGCACATCATCTGAAAGAGGTGTAAAAAGCGTTGCGATGGGAAACCGGCGCGTGATGCTGTGGAAAAAAAAGCTTATCTTCTGAAAATGGTGTTTTCACCATCCACAATTTGAGAAACTGCAACTTAAAGACATTCTACAGGTGTCAAATATATGGGTTGTCAGAAAGTAGCGGCTAAGTAGCGTACCCTCAAACCTGAATGGAATTTCGCCATTGTCAGACACACCCATACCGTCACCTTCCAAGCAAACCTATCACATAGCTAACCACCCCCAAAATCATGAGGTAAAATCATGTAAAATCACCTTGGTTGGAAGGTCACAGTGTATTGCCAATGCCATGACAAGTGTATTCAAGTCACAGAGCCCATGAGCCCTCTCAGCAGGTGCCTGCTACCACAATAAGGCGGTCCGCAAAACGCAGAAGGCCGCTGCGCGGGCCATTTGTTGGGTGAAGAGGATAGGTTCAGCCACACAGAAACGGGGATATACCTGGCTTTCCCTATGAAATCGATGTTAAAATGGCGGGTGTTCAATTCTGAATACTGGACGGCAAGTCTAAGTCAAACACATTTAAGTTATATAATTGATGAGGTTTGAACTTTCTACAGATGCTTCTGGTGCAAGCAGAAGAAACATATCATTCATGGTCGAAGCTTCTGTCAACCAGTAGTCCCATTACAGAATAGTTTCTAATACTGCACTGAGAGGAGGCAAACTTCAGGAGGCTATATATGGCGTGTGGCTATCTGAGTGCACCCCGAATATACTATATTATAGATACCCCCAAACGAAGCGTGGAGGTGTTTGAACGTTGGTGAAAGGGATTGCAAAGAGATTTACACATTGTCAATCCTCCAATATGTGGCCAGTTCTGTTTGTTGCTTTGCATTACCCCATGAATACCATACTGCTAAGTTATGAGTATCATACATCCTATACTTGATAAGTGATAAATTATGAGTCAATTGAGTTAATTCAGTTATAAGTATCATGAATCCTATATAACCCCGTATAATATAATACTTATTGGATCTTATTAGAGTTTCAGCCCAACTGACCTATCTTTATTGGTTCCAACCCCACCTTGCGTCCGACTGCGTCCTCCGTCTCAGGCGCGACGTCACCGCACCCGGGCTTCGACACCCTCCTCTCCCGAGGCGGTGGGAGGCGCGGAAACCGTCCATAGATTGAACAGTTAGCGCCTGAAATACCAGTGACAAATGGTGATTTAACCAAGAAGAATGGGGATTTCATGAAATTTATCACTCTGAAATACCAGTTATGGTTGGATTGATCATGAACCATAAATTTGGGGACTAACTGACTTATAATTGGTAAAGAAAGGCTATAGATTGAAGGATGTGACCCACAGAAAAGTGATCAAACATGGAGATGTTAACCAACCATCAAGGGAATATTATGTGATTCTTATGGGATTATTATTTTGTAGTTGTAGTTGGGTCATGATGAGTTAGTTCATCACAGGGTCAGAACCCCAGACATTTGATTGGGTGTATGCCATGGGTTACAACTCAGTTATTCACTGGTGAACTAACTCCATGGCATGGCCCGTCCAAGTTCTCCATAAATGGGGGAGTTAACCACAAACATGTGCAGAGATAGGATTTAGCCAACCACAACGGTGATGGAATTCCAACAGTATGAAATGGTTTTGTCTGAAAATGCGGCCTAGCCCTATCATGGCCATTGTTCATGGAGAATAGGATGATTCTTTTACCCTAGATCTGTGGGATCCGGGAATCGCAAGTGGTTCATAACCCACATATGCGGATCTTGTGGCTACTAACTGGAATGCGCACGCAAGTACCCGCATATGTAGAGATCGTCCAGTAGATTCCACCAAGCTTTCATCTGCACTGTATTTGATATCAGTTTTTTGCTTTAAGACTAATGCGGCAAGTTCAAGGTATCGGTAAGCCCTGCAGGTTCTGGCGCCAGTCCCAGTCGGACCCGCGGCATCAAGCGGGCCCTGGAACTGCGCGACAGCTATGCAGGAGCCGTGATCTGGGCCTCTCTCGAAAAAAGCGACTTCTGTACACCTTAAATCAACCTAACCTGCTCCTATAGTTGGGTAATGTAGAAACATGTAGAAGCATGCATGAAAGAATATCACATGGAAGAACAACTTCATTTTTTGCAATCTTGGCAAAATCAGTTTTCAAAAGAAACAAATATAATGTATATATATAGAGATGACAGGAACAAAATGGCAGGGGATACAAGATTGGCCATGTGACGGAAGGCTTAGAGCTTAGGAACTCAGTGCTCATAAGGCTCTATCTCTGTCAGCTATTGCACAAACTACCCGTTTGGCTCGGGTTTATGGTGGCATCTAAGGTTGGACATATTGATCGTTTGGCTCATACTTCATAGCACCATTCTATTTCTGATGAAATATCCATATGATGGATTGGTCAAGTTACCTGGGCAAATTGCCAATATGGGGGGATGCTCATCAATCCATAGGGATTTATATAGCCATACATGTTCTATTTGAATGGATTTCTCAAGAATCATGGGATGACACTACCATATTGATGTCATGCAATGGGTCAGCACAGGAGCCTTGAAGCCCTCAGTCACTTGGCTGCGTTTAACTTGGAAGTCCGAGCTAGAAATCACCATTTCTTTGTGAAGTTGCTGTGATGTGTGAGTTCCCCAGGGAAAAAGATGCGCCAGGTGTGGAATCCATTGGGAATTTTCAATGGTCCTTTAAGCAAATCATTGCCAGCTTCGAAACAACCACAGGTTTTCGATCAAATGGTTTGGAGGGAGCGCTTAGGAGCTTGGGTATTGGAGCACCATTATATATTTAAAGAGTGTGGGTGGATTGTGTGTCACAAAACTCTCTTATTGAAGATTTGAAGGCAGGATTGTGGCTAGAAATAGGTGGATAGTCCAAATCATGGGTTTCAGAATTGTGAACGCATGTACATCTTTTTACAGTCTATTTTTGTAGTCTATATGTATCTAAAGACGGCCAAATTTTACGTGGTATAGACACAGGTAGTATTTGTTTGGAACCCAAGCTCCAAACATCGACAGTGAAGGCACCTTTTCGATGTCCAACTATCATCAACTATCAAATAATCTATAGAAACATATAGAAATTCCAAACATCCCATCTCTTGTTGGATTTGTTCGGCACCGATTTGTGTGTCAAGCTGAAGCACGGTGGTCACCGGTGGTCCCTGCCCCGGCAGCCAGGTGGCAACAAGTGTTGTGAAGCCCTGCGATGTGGAGAAGCTTCAGGTGCCGGGCGCAATGCAACGAGTGGGTAGGTTGTGGTCATGATTAGTTGATTGGTGTTCGTAGTCGGAGCTGGCATATAGCCCCGTAGATATAGATGGGTATATAATGGGTTATAGCTCCCTTTATGCCCACTTACTAACCAACTTCACGGCCCGTTCAAGTAGGGTAAGCCAATCAAGAAAGCTGATTTCAACATCCTCTCACCTGGGTCTTGCCATTGCATATGTTGGGAGTTGTACCATGCATAGCTGATTGAACTGTTTCAATTGACTAGTTACTGTTCAATACTTTTCGTCCCCCAAACTTGGATGATTTTGAGATGATCTACTGCTTGATTTGATCGCATGTTGATGTGATGGAACAGACAGACGGGTGCTCGCAAGGACGGTTCATGAGACGGTTCATATCACTGGGGAATGGGGGATGCAATCGGTTCATCATTCTCACACTTAAAATCACATAAACAAAACATAGGTTTATCTTAAGTCAAGCACCTTGTCATGTGATCTTTGACAGCTGCGAAACGCCTCAATGATGAACACCGCTTGCGCCATGCCTTGCACCGCAAGCCGCTTACGCCTCCCAGGCTGTTCTCATCAATTTGGACAGAAGCCCGGACTCTCAGGGATCGGAGTCCAGGACTTGCCAGGACTTGGAAGGAGAAGGCGTTCCCACCGAATGTGTCGTAGGAAGGAGTCGAGTTGATTCTGATCCTGACATACCCTCTGGTAAACTAACATAGCTATGGAAAATCACCATTTTTAATGGGAAAATCAACTATAAATGGCAATTTTCAATAGCTATGTTAAATTACCAGATCTGTTTTGGCTAACCACACTTCGAATGGGTAGAATGGAGGTATTGTTTGATATTTTCTGTGATGAATGATGAATCCCAACAATGGGAAGATCTGATCAGATGTTGTTAGGTTGTGGTTGTGGTTGTGGGTGTGGCTGTGGCTGTGGCTGTGGTTGTGGTTGTGGTTGTTGTTGTTGTTGTTGTTGTTGTTGCTGTTGCTGTTGTTGTTGTTGTTGTTGTTGTTGTCGTTGTTGTCGTTGTTGTCGTTGCTGTCGTTGTTGTCGTTGTTGTCGTTGTTGTCGTTGTTGTCGTCGTTGTCGTTGTTTGTTGAATATTACTGATTATTGTCTTATTGCCTTGTAACAAGATGATGGTCATGATAATGGTCAAAGCAAGGATGTTGATGACAGTCCTGACGGCCACTTGATCCTGAGACCCACCTCTTCAGATGCCTAAAGTGTTGCAATCCAAAGCAATTTTTAGCTTTCCAACACACCAAAGAATTCAAAGCCTTGAAGTTGAAAGGTCCTAAGTCCTGATTTGCTTCGAACTTTCAAGGTTGTTTTTCAAACATGTTCGCTGCAACTCTGACGTTGATCCGCGTTTGAAGACAAGTTGATGTTACTACCCCAATCCACATATTTGCCAGAGGGGGTGGCGGATTTTATCCCTTATTAAGATAAGTTGATGTTACTACCCCAATCCACATATTTGACATGTTCAAACTGTTTTTAGGCTCGGTTCCTCTCGTTGGTACTACGGTTCCTTAACTGACGCATCATTTTCAAGGGACTTGTCATCATCAACCACGGGCGCTAGACTCTTCTCAAGCTTGGGGTCCCAACATTTGTTGGTTTAATGGCGATAATTCTGAAAAAGACATGGCACTTTGACGTGCTCAACCGTAAGTTCGGACAAATCCATAGTGTTTCGTTTGTATACTCTCCTATTCGGATACTGCAACTCATGAATTATATAGCCATATTGTAATTAGATGTAATTAGTATATGTGTTGGATAGTTATTACATATTTGCAGATTGAGCTATCACGATGTCTATTCCTATTTACTATGCAAGACATGTTCATGAATTAGCTATTTGATAGTTGTTGATTGATAATAATGTTAATATGATCATGGCATCATTTCCTCTCATGTTTCCTGTATTAAGATACCATTCTTCCATAGCATCGTTCTGCCTGGCAACTTTTCTAAGGGAAAATCATATTCAACGTATTGCAACAAATCTACAGGACCCCCCTTATTTTGGGCTAACAAACTTGGTTTCCTGTTGATTTTCCCTTCAACCAATCCATTGACAGTCATATATCATTATATTTCTTGATTAAATCGTATCAAATCCCTATTTCAGAAACTTTAATCAGTTATTTTAGTGGGTTAAAAACTTGTAACTCCACCTTTTCGTTGCGTTTCTCACGTTGCCATCACGTGTTTCCCCCTACCGCTGGCCCTCCAGTCTCGCTGAAACCAGGGCCGGATCGCCTCGCGGAGTGCGCCCAGCGCATCGAGACCAACTGCGATTGGCTCCAGTGCGCTGGGTACTGTTTCTGTGACAGAAGGAGATGGCTCAAAATGATGGTACCATTTCTATGGTTATTTTTAATGCTAAATTAACATAAACAAACCTAAATTATAGGGTCAATAATTTTGAGCCATAGACAATCTGCGATGATCGGAAGAATGATGACGAATGGGGATTTTGGATGAGTTTTGCACTCTTTCCTATTTTTATTGTGGAAGGATTTGATTGAGATGTCAAAAGATTGAAGCTGGCATTTTTTTCGAAGAAATCAGGCAGTGGGAATTTTGGGCAAACACTGGGACGGGAATGAGAAAGCTTTCAAACCGCAAGCCAGATTGTCACATGGTTTTGAATACGTAGGCCCTTGATGTACCTAAGAAAAGGTTTATATATTATATATGCATGGGAATCATTCAGATGGGTAAATGGCAAAATCTCAACCATTAAGTCTTGGGGGATTCACCAGCCATTAACAAGTTGATATGGGGAAAGTAATTACCCTCTGATAATTCCAGATAAAACCTTGGATTCAGTATCAATAGTCATAGAAGCAACTCGGAACGTGATGTATGATGAATATTTAACCATCAGACGTCGGAAGTTTTGTAGAAAGATCAGATCAACAAACACACTCAACAACAAAAGGGAGAATTCAATACAATTAATTACTGTTGTGTTCTCTGTTTCCATTCACGCAGGTCACTATCTACAAACCATTTTGTTTCCAATGCCAGAACATAACTATGTCCATCCTTTTTGTACTGTGTAAACCTTTACGTATACCTAAGATGCCTGGAACCCAAATGACCCCTGCTTGAGGTGCTCAATCCATGCAATTTGTGGTTCAAGACCCTTCAAAATAATTTGGGCTCCTGTGGCAAGCATTTGGTTCCAGGTATCAACAAGTAGATAGATAAAACATAAACAACTTTTCAAACATGAAAATTGGGAATATCCCCAAATAGTAATTTCAATAGGGAAAATGATGATAAACCACTGCATTGTCGGGTTTTCCCGTAATTTTCACACAAACCCGACAGTACATATATCAATAAATGGATGTATAATTATATATATATACATATATATATATATATACATATATATATATATACACATATATATATATATACACAGTATATAATACTGTACATACATTTATATAATACATATATACATACTGACATCCTACTTCCTTCCCAGATCTTGGGCTCCAAAGTGGCGCCCCGCTGCGCGGCTCCAGGTACCAACGCATGAGGGCCAGCGACGGTAAGCAGGACCTCATCAGCTCCGGCGAAGTGCGCCTTGGCGGCCATGGATCGAAGGTCCGGGGGTTTCCCCATGGTGGTGGCACGGTATGACTGGTTTCATTTACCCTCCAGTAAACTAACATAGCTATTGAAAATGGCCATTTATAGTGGATTTTCCCATTAAAAATGGTGATTTCCCATAGTTATGTTAGTTTACCAGAGATGTTCCTTGTAAGTCTAGGATTCAATGAGATGGATGAAAGAGAGAAACTTGAGGGTTCAAGAAATGGTGTGTCATACTTACAACGGTGATACCAACAAAGGGAACTTCGGAAGCAAACCTGGGATAACTATAATATCAGCTATAACGGACTTGTTTTCCCCAGCAATAACGGTGGTTCATGATAAAAACGGGAAAACATATGGTTCTTTGATGTGGTTTGTCAATTAAACAAATTCAGGGGGAACATCTCCCCAAGAAATGTGTTCATGTGTTCTTACTTTTTTACCAAGAAATGGTTTGTGAAACAAATGCAGACAGCAAAGATCCCTTTGTAAATAGTGGGTTTGGCAAGCATGGAGATCCTGCCTCATTTCTATCCAGATAGCAATTTGAAGCAGGAATTGATCATCAACCATGGGTTTCGGGCTTTGAAGCATCAAACATGATGAACTGAAGACAATTGGGAAATCATCCACACAACATCGATACTTATCAACCAAAAGTTGAAATTTCATTGGGAATCCAGCAGAGGTGGACAATTTTGGTGAAATATTAGCAGATATCAATTTAATGCAGCTCCGTGTCACGTGGATGTATAAACCTGCTCCACATAGGGGATTTATCAAGAACTAAGGGATCAATGGAACACAATTGGTATTTAGCTTCAAAAAAATCACACGAAACATTGGAATTTTAGTATCGAACAAGCATCAACTATGGGGATTTGAATTGGTGGTACCTTCTGGGGAATCTAAGAACAGAATATATAACAATCGAGGATGTTCCTTCTAACTCGCTCCCTGGTGAATTGCAGTTACTGCAACACAACCATTCCTATACCCCCTGCTCAGATTCCCAATTCCCTTAAATTCGTTCGTTTCACCTTTCTACTAGATCCACGTTTGGGAACATGTTATCTGTGGGGAAACATTCAAAGTGACTATAGGAACTAAAAGTTTACATCCTATTAAGACAACTATAGGAACTGAAACAAATTAGAATCCTATCACTATAGGAACCAGAAATCTCAGTTTTGGGGTGGCGAACTTAATCGATCCACTTGAGAAATTTGCTAAGGACCCATTGGTGGCACACCGGTCGCAACGTGGTGTACCAGAAAATCCGCTCGCGCCGAAAAGGCAACGACTCGATGTCGGGGTAATCCAACGGCTCGCTGGAAAACCGAGGAAAATCCACTTTGAATGGAAGTTTGAATTGGGAAAATCATCCATATAATACATGGTGGAGTTTCTATTGCCACCTTTGATTACCGGAGGTTGTAACCCATAGAATATACTGAATATAATATAGTATAGCCATGTATGTTAAGGGGATCTAACCCGGCTACGATCACCACATGTCCAACTCCATGGCCCATCCAAGTAGAGAGTAGAGATCACATCATCTTCAAACCATCTACCATTCCGAAAATCGAATTAACTATCATGAACTTCCGAGAATTGGTGGAAAGCCCAAACAAATGCAAAAAAAACACCTACATTTACAGTAGAACCTAAGAGCCTTACCCTCTGGTAAACTAACATAGCTATTGAAAATCACCATTTTTCATGGGAAAATCCACTATAAATCACCATTTTCAATAGCTATGTTAGTTTACCAGAGGGTAAGAAAATGTTTGTTGTTGGTGAAAAAATCCCAGTCCATCAGCCAGGCTGGGATGATCTCCACACTTACAAGGTGAGGGAGTTGAGCATGAGCGCTGGTGAGCGTGGTTGCGCACGCTCCCCCAGGATCCGGAAATACGGGTGGTCTTTCTAGGATCGATGGAAGTGGTGAATGAGTGAGTCTGAAGTGCCCAATTTCTGGGGTATGCTTATCCCATACAGAAACGGTATAGATATGGGTTGCAAATGGAGTGTGAATGGGTTATAGGTGACTTGTACATGGATATAAATGTGCGATAACCCTAGTCACTCACTAGTCAATTACTCTAAGAACCAGCCAGTTGCCATTTGTTTGATGATCCTCCAAGATGTGATGGGTCGTAGTTTTTCTCGGGTCCCGGCACCATCCAGCACCCAGAGTTTTGCACTGACCATGACATGTTCTTGAGATCGACAAAAATTGACACAGAAAATCCATGTCTCGCAGGTCCGATTTGGAACACAATGTTCATCTATTTTCAAGGTGACCTTAATAGTTGTACGGGGTTGTGTACTGAATGTGACCAACTATGCAGTCTAGGCGATTGGGTATCCAATTTTTAGATTGCTCAATTGCATTGAATTACCTCGTTGTGGTGATGTTTTGGGTTGTTGGCTGCATCCCTGTTTTGGCGAAAGATCCATTTGAGTGGTGATTTGCATTGCAATGTCTAGTATCTGTAGAAATTGTAGACTCCTGCTCTTTTGCATCCCACTTGTTCATTATGTTTGCTCCTTCATTGTTTGGGACAAACGCTGCTAAATCCTGTATGTTTATGCCACTTCCCAAACAAATATACAAAGAAAATAGATGAAAATAGGCTGTGGTTGGATTTTAGCCTTAGTCGTTGCTTGTATCTTCATCACCTTGAATGTTGCCGTATTCATTATCAACAGAATCTCACAACTTCATTCACCCTCCTGCTTCCCTTGAACCATCCAGAATGGATGATTCCTTGAACAGTGTGGATGGCTAAGTCACCATTTTTGTTGATGAAAAATTACTGTGTTGAAAGACCACCGTTTTTTTCCCTCTAACATCGTCTTTCTTGTTGGTTAAATCATGTTGAATCACTCCTTGAGATGGTAAAACCACCATTTTTCGCCGGTGGAATGACCATGTTTCGTTGCTTTTCCCGGACCTCTGCGGCCGTTGTTTTCCCTAAAAAGAGCTCAGGCAATGTCGCATATCCGAGCCTGGCGACGGTGCCTGGAGAACAGCGCGGAACCCTGGAGTTTCAAACGGACCTGGCCCAAGATCGTAAACCATGCAGAGATGGATGATGCTTATGGGATATTCAGTCATTATAATATATGATACTCGTACTAATATATGTCGATCAAATCTATATCTATATCTATATATATATATCATATATATATATATAGCGAGAGAGAGAACGTGGATTATTATATCATTGTATTTTTGTATTTTTCTCCAGCAACAGATCATTCTGCTACAACAATGGATAAACCATCAACAATGTTGCTATCCCAGAATGAATCAGAATAGAATGTAGCAGAAACAAATGGGGTTCATTATGATTTTTACCATTGGAAAAATATCTTGTGATTCATCTCAAACCACAAAATTGGGGATATCAATGATATAATTTGGGTATCTTAAAATATAAATTAACACAATCAATATATAAAGAACTATTGTTGATAATTTATCACAAGTATCATCAAATGTTGTGCTGCAACATGATATTAATGATACTTATTGATGATCGATTATATATTCATGGAGTATATAAACGGGGTAAATCATTATATAAAAACAACTGTAATATTAGTATGTCTATATATCTATACAGTATACATATACATTATATAGCAACCGGATATGATTGGTGAGATATCCTTGTATGGGTTCTTAAAAGGATAGAAACACGTTTCCGGGATGTTAGTTTAATGATGTTTCCGTATGTTTCTGTCATAATTTTCTGGTTTCCAACTTGTTTCATCTATTTTTTTGGATGCTATTGTGGGATATTATTGGATATAGTCGGATATAATGATGGGATCTATGTTTGTGGAATAAATGGCCGACAATATCATTGGGGACATGAGGCATCTTCAACCACGACTTTATGGGGATATAATCTGGGAATACCATGGTACTTACAAGCACTAATTTGATATCTGGATTTCATGAATTGTGGGATACTGGGGTACAGTACATACCAGGGTTACCACCAAAAAGATGTTTTTTCTGACAAGTTGTATGCCTAGTGTTTCTTTGCTATATCATCCCAGCAAATATCCCCATGTGTTTTCCTTGCAGAACATCACTCCATTGATCATGGTGAATATGCATAATTACCATAAATCTCCGTGGTTGAAAGATTGGGTATATATGTGGATGAATTCAAGTAACCTCACTGCGACGTCACTGGAATGATGGTTCGTAAGGGAATTTAAGATAACTTAAGAGTTTTTTTTCTGATTAGTCAGTTATTCTGTTTCTTCCAGAATAGATCCCCGCGGTTGAAAAAAAAATTGGGTACCCTCTGACAAGCATGGCTTGCTGGCGAATCATCCAGCGTTCGAGGCAGCCATAAACCTCGGCTACCCTGGTGACTAGATCCATTGAAAGCAAGGAGTTTCACACATTTGGTGGTGACTTATGTTGATGATTCCCATTATATCCCCATAATATCCCATTGAATTCCCATTAAATGCAATTGAATCAGCATTGAATCACAATCACATCATATTACATCATTGATTTGTTATGGTTACCCTCTCGTAAACTAACATAACTATGGAAAATCACAATTTTGAATGGGAAAATCCACTATAAATGGCCATTTTCAATAGCTATGTTAGTTTACCAGAGGATAAATCACATGATTAAATCCCCCCAGGTGACGCAACAGGTTCCGTTTTTTTCCCCAGTCACCAGGCCCAGATCAACCCTTGCTGGTCTGACGTCTCAGCGGGCGGGCGGTGAGATTTTTGCGGGTCGGTTCGTCAGAGCACGCCATAGATCTTGGGATTTATGCTAAGATATGGGTGTGTCTGAAAATAGTGTATACCCCCCCAAATGGCTACTTGAATGGGGATCATGATCACTAACCAATGGATTTAGGGGTACCCTATTTTCAGACAACCCCATATATCTGTAGATTTACAACTTTTACAACTGTAAAAATACTATATGGGTATGGGTCAAAATTAAAGACAAGGGGCGACCAGAAATTGAGTCTGTTTTTAGTATCAACCATCCAATTATTGGGTTACCCATTTTTGACCCATACCCATATATACAATTATATGCATAGTTTTATAAACCCATCTCAGTAAGGAAATGCTATACAATCATAACTAGGATATATGGTCAATGTAGCTATTGTATAAACCCACAAACATCATCCGATAGATTACTCATCAAAAAACACGGTTTAGTAGGGGATGTGATGGGATACCAATGCGATGTCAATGCAGATGGCATGGTTTAGATTGCAATATCCTATCCCCACTTCAGTGGGATGTTCAATGCCAACAAATGAGATCAGTGTTTCAAACCCTCTGTCATCTCTTTTTGTCTGGTTGGAATAGGGGTTGTGGTAGATATATCTATCATTCAATGGGTGCATAAACTTACAACTCGCGGGCCCCGTGTCGGGACTTCCACCACACCACATGACTCGGAATCCACTAAGTTACCCTCTGGTAAACTCACATAACTATGGAAAATCACTATTTTTAATGGGAAACTCCACGATTTCTATGGCCATTTTTCAAGTTCGCAAACTGTAAACGTTTACTGGAGGGTAGCTGGACCAACCTCCTGGGCATCCCCAGTAGCAAAACAACAACAAAGTGTGGGGATGGAGCGCTCTCATCCTATGATTTGAATCCTACTTAGGTTCTCTCTTTAATTAAAAATGGACATGAATTGAAATTCCCATGATTTATCATCCACAAAATTCCATGGTTTATCATTGTGTTTTGAATTAAATGTTGCCGTTTTGTGACAAATCCACATGTGATATGATCGAAAATTGGACGATTATATCACCATTGATAGCGAATTATCATGGACAATATCAGGATTCCTGAAAATGGTGGGATGACCATACCCCATGTGATGATATGAAGTTCGTTATATCCCCAATACATCCCCACTGTATGCCCAGTATATCTACACATGTTTGATGAAATCACCTATGAATCCCTGGGTTGCTCCAAGCTATTCTGGGTGCTGTAAATGATAGCCAGTCACAAGGGGGTAAATTGGTAATTGAACCTCTTTATCTACTCGATTTACTCCCCAAACGTACCTAGGGTATCTCCACTATATTTAGTGAAATCACCCAAAAAAAACTAGACACTCTAATCTAACATCCTTCTTCTTGAATCCTGAAAGTGTGTCTCCCATATGTTGAAGTATCACATTGAATCTGGTTGGTTACCCATGTATTACATATGTAAGGTAATCACAGTTTTCATCCCAGACTCCAGCTTTTCGTTCCCATATGGCAGCAATTCGTTCTCTACCCCATGAATTCCACTGAGGTCTTGGAGGATGACGCTGTGCCCACCAAAGACTTCACTGAGGCGCCGGAGAGTCGCCATCTCGCAAGAGGAAGCCAACAAAAATGGTGAATCCCATATGAACAATGCGCTGCGACGGAAAATTGAATGCTCATGTTGCCATTTTCATCCCATGGCAATTGGTGATTTACTTGGGATTTAAACAACAGAAAAATGGTACGATTTCATCGGCTCAAAATTATGAACCCTATAATTGCTTGGTTTACATTATAATTTTCCATTACAAAGAACCATAAAAATGGTACCATCATTTTGAGCCATAGGCATTTCATCGTGGTTTTTCCACGGTGTTTTCATCCCAGCCGGAACTTCCGCCGTGGTTTTCACCAGGTCTTGAAGACCGCCATGGCTTCGCTGCCCAGCGACGCTGATGTGCTGTACCTGGGGTACTCGCAGGCGAAGACATACCGCTGGACCTAGGAACTGGGAAAGTATGGGAAGTAAGTGAGACAACTCTATGAAAAGGCTTAACGGGTGGTTTTACCAACATTGGAAATCTTGGAACTATGGAAATCTGGAGAAATTTGGGTGAAAAAAAACATGAATAGAAACAAAAGATTTGAATAGGCTTGGGTGAACATGGACCCAGACCAAAGGTTCTGCCCCAGGCTCGATGGTGCTAGAAGAGTTTTACATATGTTCACCCTCTGGCAATCAAACATGGCAATGGAAAATCCATGAACATCCACCATTTATAGATGATGTTCCCAGCTATAAACCTCCATTTCTAGGGGATTTCTACCGACCTTTGCCCCAGATCCAAACGTAGGGTAGGAATCATGCAGGCACAAATAACATACCTGGAGCATATGGCAAGAGTCAATACGTCGATTTCACCAGCCAAAACTCTTGCGATTACAATGGGGTTTTTCAATGGAAGTATATATGGTGGTTTCCTAAAATGGAAGTACCCCAAAAATGGATGGTTTATAATGGAAAATCCGGATTGAAATTGGATGATTTGGGGGTATCCCTATTTTAGGAACCTCCATATGGGAGTAGAACGGAATATGTGTTTACTTCTCGGATCCCAAGAAGCAAGAGCTGAACCGTATGAAGCCTCTGTTAAAGAGGCCAAGCAGCGGAGATCGGAGCCATCCAGATACAGAAAAAACGGAGCCGGGTATCAATGTTTGATCCATGGCAAAGTTGGTATTTTGTGAAGAACGTTTAATATGAATTAGTGAGAATATCAATATGGTGATGAACATTTAATATAGATTAATACAAACTGTGTTTGATCCATTTGTTAGGGTATCAATGTTTGATTGACTATGGTTCTCTTGTTTCGGTTTGTTTTTTGTTGGGCGGAACCTCACTGAAGTCGGGACAATCGGATCGAATAATACTTGCTAGTTGCACCAGCTGGGTGCAGCTGATTGCGGAGGCCAACTTTGCCTTGGCAACCCCGAGAAAGATGAACAATTACAAGGGATGACCATCTATTTCGAATAGCAAGTTCAATAGAATTTCAATAGCAATATGTAACATGTATATGAATGTATTTATTGGCATTCTATTTTGAATAGAATGCAATTGCTATGCCATGAATGGAAAAGCAACAGGATGAAAAGTCAAACCCACCACTTCAATAAGGGCCAGGGCGGGTTTTACCTTTCTGTTTTGTTTTGCATTGCTGCATAGTTAGGGAAGAACATCATCCTATTGAGTTCTCTGTTTTTGAAGAGGGGAAAGCAGCCATACTTGCCATCCCATTAAGTCCCATCATTACGGAGTCCCACCATCAACCGTGCAGGCAGCGGAATGGCGACGGTGTTTGGGCGTTCTGGCGGAGGCTCCCCTTGGTCGTTGGGATGCTTCAACTGGGCTTTTGGTGGAAACGATGTCCTTTTCCCACTAGTTGATTATGTCGATTCATAAAGGGTTCTCCCCATTTATGAATGATCATTGAGAATCAATCATATAGCAGTCACGGCCCCCACCACATGTTGCCTATTTAAGGAGAATATGATGGTTTGGATTGGGGTAATGATCCCAAAAGATTAATGCTTCCACTTTAAGAACTACGGAGTACTTCCTCGGAGATCGTTTTGGGACTGAACTTGTTTTATCCAGCGATTTGGGTTTGTACCAGGGCAATTGGCATTGTATTCACAGCTCTATTGGCACTTGATCAAACAACAAACGATTTGCCAGTTGATCAACCCACCATCAATGGGGACGATATGAAACCAAGAAAAGGTAGAGATTGGGAGCGGGGTCAAAACCACATTCATTGTTTGGCGCCAGAGAATGGCACTGAGGACTTACATGGAAAGTGGTTGCAATCTGACCAAATCATGGACAATCTTGTATGGGTACTTCAGTACTTTAGTGGGGGATCTATACTGACCAGCTTCAAACAAGTGCTGGGTACCTAAGATGGGAGCCCCCACCCTTCTTAAATTACCACATCCCCAATCGAGCCTGGGAGTATGATCCCATCAAAGCGGCAGCCATCAAACTATGTATCACAGCACCGCAAGAAAAGGGAAGAAAATCAAACATCATTAGAGAACCTCAATATAGTAGTAGTGTACATTGTATCATTGTTTGGAAATATTGTGAGTATTTGAACTTTCATTTACCTTTTACGGTTGCTATACCAAATCTTGCTAGAGGGGGTTATTTTCTGGTATTTTGATAGAATCACTTTTCTATCCTTCTGAGGGGTGTACTATAAATGTTTCTGTCATGGGTACTACCTGCCCCAGGGATGACTGGAAGGCGTCGCGTTAAATGGTCACAATATGTCACAACAATGAGAAAACCTCCAAAAATATCCAAAAATCACATGGTTTAGATGGGTTTTTGACTAGTATTTCAAACCAGTTCACCTTATATTTTGTCCAGATATTGGTGCTAAATCCTCCATTTTCAGACAACTCCATGCCATGTCACCGGGTTTTTTGACCGCACCGCAAGCACGGTCAGGCCGAATATGTTTGGACCACCGTGGCGTGCCCTGGGACTAGGACTTCTACACAGGGGAGGGGTATTGGATGGAATGACAGAGGGATTTTCCATGTGATTCCGTGACGGCCTCATCATGGTGGCGTGGTGAGATTCGCCAACACCGGGCCATTGTGGTTTGACAATCATATAATGCCCATGCATGTTTTCTTTTGTTGGCGCATACTCCAGATGATCCATTGATCCATCATACGTTCACTTTGGCTGGTACTAATTCCAGGTAAACAGGATATAAATGGTAAAAGCAAAAAACAAAAGTGAATTACCCAAGGTTATCGCTGTTTTCGGATGTTATTTCACCAATGGTAATTTTAGTGGGGGTTAATTTTGTTTCGCATTAGCTATCATGATAATTGTATTTTTGGCTGCAAATCCAAATTACATCCCTATTATAACATATTATAACTATAGTAACTCCGAAAAAAAAGAGTAGAAACGTAAAATCCTACATACAAAGATAATGATGAAATACATTTCTATTTTTTTATTGGGATGACTATATATCATATTACATCCCCATATGGCGAAGTCGCCGTGGCCCAAGTCGCCCTGGCAGGTACATGGTTTGGCCTTCAGGTGCCCGGAAGTTATTGTCGAAGCTCCCTGGCTTCACTTGCCGGGATGGTGTTGTTGTCGGAGAGTGAGTCGAGGACTCGAGGAAATCCCTGTAAATCAAGTGGTAAATGGTGATTTAAGCAACAGAAATGGAGATTTCATCGTGGTTTTTAATGGTATTTTTGATCTCATTGGATTGGTTGAAGGGAAAATCTTCACCGGAAACCATGGATTTTCCCATGAAATTGATTGAGGTTTCCGGTTTCAATTTTCCCATTCACCAATCCATTGATGTAAATCAAGTGGTAAATCAAGTGGTAAATAGTAACTGCAATGGAACCATAGTGCTAGTGGTGAACATTAAATAGTGGGACAGAAGAAAATAGTAGTAAATCTGTATTCCAGATCATGTATGATATATATATATATACATACTTACCACTCTTTATTTGTACATGTACACAAAAATGACCCGTTTGTGTAGGTAGATACACCATACATGGATGATTTGTACGTGGGGAGAGCGCTTGCTGTTGAAGCATCACATCCAGGCACAAGGGGTCTGGAGAGAATTCCATGTTTGGACACATGACATGTCAATGCACCATATGCAAAAAAAAACTCTTGGGTCTTTTTATGTCTTTGAGATTAAGTTGATACATTAATACAGGGATATAGTTAGATTCAATGGATTGGTAAATGGGAAATTTTACAGGAAACCCCTAAAATTTTATGGGAAAGTCCATGGTTTATGGTGTAGATTTGCCCTTAAACCAATCCAATGATAGATGATCTTGCTACTAATTCGCTGCTTCTGGTGAAGCCAGAATTGCATTTCGAACGGCTTGGTGGACGCCCCTTGTTGTGTTGTTAGCAGAGAGGCTCTGCTGGATTTTGTACTAGTATTTACCCTCCAGTAATCAAACATGGCAATTGGAAATCCCCTATAAACGGAGGTTTTAATGGGAAAATCCTCTATAAATGGTGGATTTTCCATTGCCATGTTTGATTACCAGAGGGTACTACACCCATGATTAGTTTTATCGTTTTATCATTATTGCGTCTATTCTAGTATTGTGTTTTTCCATCTCCCTCATGGTTTGATGGCCCAATGCTTTACTCAGACCTTTGTATGTTGCCAACGCATCAGTTCGAACTCCTCAAGTGGCTGTTGAAGAATGGTGTGTATAGTGAATCAGCATTGCTCATGGGTCAGCCAGTAGTTACCCCCAGCACCTGCTTTTTACACCAGAAGGCATAGCTGTTTTGTCCAGTACTGGATGTTCATTCCATCCCCAAAGTTTTGGGGAACCATCCAACTGTAGTTATCACTACCATAATTTTCGACACGGCCTTCACTTATAGCAAGCAAGAAATGAAGGCTGATAGGAAACCACTTTTTTTGAGGTGATCCTTCTGGTGGTCACTGGCAACGTGGACGGCCATCTCCAACCATGATCCATCATTGTCATAATCCCAACAGTTACCCTCTGGTTATTTAACATAGCCATGGAAATCCCCTACAAATGGAGGTTTGTAGCTGGGAAAATCATCCCAAATTAGCCATTTTCCATGGCTATGTTGAATAACCAGAGGGTAACCGTTAACCTGGTGAAATGTTTACAAACTCATCTAAGATCAACTGGAGCATTGCCTTTCCACAAGATCCCATGTCTCCATAGGATTCCCATGAATATATCCCCATATACCCGTTGGCAAACTAAGATGGCTATGGTATAGATGGTCCATTTGGTTCCATGATTCACCTATTTGAAGAAGTGACTTTCCATAGCTGTGTTAATTACCAGGGGGTATATCCCATTAAATCTCCATGATGTCCCATGAAACCCCCACGAAATCACCATGTTTGGGCTGCGATCCCAACATGACGCCCACGTGAATTTTGCATCGCTGTTGCCTAGGCTGCCTGTGAACCAGCCAGTGGACAACTTCATGGCCCTCCTTTGTGCCGATCGGGACTTAAAGGCGGGGCTCTGAATGGTGGTGCCCCAATTCGTTTGCTCAATGGGATTGTAATATGGGGGTGTCCTAAAATGGGGATATCCCAAAATCATCCAACATTGCTTATTAAAAACGGGAAAACCAATCCCTTGAGGCCTTGGGGTACCCATAGTTTAGGAAACCTCCACATAGCAAGGTTGGCCCAGGGTTTATGGCAAGTTTAGGGCGACTACAACTACACTTAGATGTCTAAATCCAGCTACATTTATGAGATCGACTTGGCATCCAAAACTGAAAGCCGTAGTGCGACGAAGTGTCTTCAAATATGTCCTGTATCAAATTTCGATTGCACATGCGCACAAAGAAGGAACTTATATACAAAAGAGTCTGTATCACTATTTTCGCAGGTGTGTTTTTTTAATGTGTTTTTCTTTTTTTGTTGTTGCTATACTCGGGTATAGGCAGGTTCTCCTCTGGACCATGGAATAGGGACATCTCCAGGGTCCGCTTTCTCTGGATATTGACCTGCTCGGTTCGTGCGTGTTTGAAAATTGGGTACCCGAAAATTTGTTGGTTGACCCTCACATGTTGGATGTTTTTGTTTTTTTTCCCGAGTTATTTGAGAGGCAAATTCTCCATTTCCAGCCACACCGAAATGAAGGAAATCCCATGTATATTCACCCTTGACTCCCAATGGTTCATGGTAAAAAGCCGCCATTGCTTAAGACATCATGTTTGACTGCATAACATAACCACCATTTGTGATATGGAGGTTTCCTAAAATGTAGGTACCCCCAAATCATCCACTTTAATAGGATGTTCCTTTATAAACCATCCATTTTGGGGTACCCCATGTGTTTCAACTTTTCCCCACGAGGCATATTGCACCCTTCCGAAGATCGTGCATCAAGCGGACGGTTGGAATGTCCCTGGACTGCGACCTGCTGGGGTTGAAATTGGCTGATACAAATGGAGCATATATGGATATATGGATACTATATACATATCTATACTATATACATATATGTGTGTATGTTGCAATGCCATGAAAGGCCATGCCATGAAAGGCCATGCCATGTCATGTCGTGTACATCGATGTATGTACATCCACACTATATATGCATATGATACACACATATATATATATATATATATACATACATACATACCGTACATACATATACACACACATTAACATTCACATACACATACACATATACAGTACATTTACATATACATATACGTGTGTATACATACACATGCACATGCATTTGAAGGAATACATTTTGTGCAAGAACCATCAACTTCACACGAATGCCAGTTTATACGAACAGGCCCCTGCCAGGGACCATCTGTTCAGGATCTGCGCGACGTGTCTGATTGGGACATGAGGACAACATGCCACCACAACAGAAAATTGCTTGACCTACATAGCAATATAGCCATAGAATCAGCCATCTAACCTTTCCGTCAATATATATATATATATATATATATTAGGTACCAGTGACTTAGCACTTGTAAAAGATACCCTGGGTAGGCCAACTCCTATGTCATGATTAATCTGCCCTCCCCCTAATAATACTAAAAGATCAGAAGAAAGTTGGCGTAGTATTAGACCTGTTCATTCACCCGTTCCCAGGTCAAGTCGGATGTGGGGCATTCCGATGAAGCCCCCGCGCCTGGAGCGGTGCGAAGTCCCGGAACGTCACCGGAAGTCATGGATGGCGCTTCGCAATAGGAACATGATCCCGAAGCCATTTAAGAAACGTGGGAAGCTACCCTCTGGAAATCTGGGATAATTAATGATAATTAAATTATGGAAAATCATCATTTTCACTATGGGTAAATCATCGAATTACATTTACCAGAGGACCATCTATACTGTAGCTATCTTGAATTACCAGAAGGTATTTAGCTACCATGTGGTTGGGAAACTCAAAAATCGTAGCTCCAAGTGGCTCCCCATTTTTTGCGGGAAAATCTGGATAGATTCTAGATTCATAACTCCTGTGTGAGCGAAGCCTCTGAAAAATGAATGGATGGATCTGAATGGTCAGATCTCCAAGACCTGATTGGCCCTGTTTCAACAAGCTGATCTTGCCAGGAATAGCAGTCGAAGTATATATACACCAAGTAAGGATTCCTCGCGTCGTGTGTATCCACGGATTGTGGAATGCTTGGAGAAAATTGTTGCTAAGTGTATGAACAACATGCCTTATCTAGGTCGCTATCTGCAAGCGTGACTTGAGCTAGGGTACTCAATGGCTCAAATGTGAAAAGGGGGCCTCACTAATGTGGTGGACCTTCAAACAATAAAGAAACTTTCCTCTCCATCCTGAAAGGCCATGGTAGCGGCATAGCTTATGGATAAACTTCAGATCCACCAAAAATGCATGGTGGAAATCACCCAACAACTGGATTCAAAACGCTGTCCAAGAAAATCGGGATGACGTACCAGTGAAACTCACTAAAATCTGTAGGTTTGGGGCACAACAAATGCAAACCGAATTGTGTGTCTGGGGTCAAACTCCCAGATTTTCGCATGGTAGTTATCGATAAAAACCTCCAGCTGCCATTACAGAAAATCATACTGTAGGTGGTCAATTCGCAAAGCACCAATTCCATTAAAGTCACCATCGTCGTTGACCCCACTCCCTGGTTTGTTTGAGGGTATGATGTGATGAAGTAGTCATCACACTCTAAAAAAATGTTGTCGATGGTTAAATCCGTTTCCATGTATTTTCAACCCGTGGTATCACATTTCCAAAAATTGGCTATCACATTATTCTCATTATTTATACTGCTGTACCACCATTTTGGTCAATTTTGTGATGTGTTCATACTTCTAAATCCTCTTTTGTCTTCAAGACCATTGTCTGGTTGAGTTTTTTTCCTTTGAATCTCCGCATGTTTCGCGGTTACCACTTCCCCCATGGGATTAGGTGACCTCGGACGTCTTTCACACCGACGACAAATACTGGGGCGAAGGCGCGCTGCATTGAACAGAGGTATCACATCGGAATCCCATGGGATGAATATCATGTGTTTCCCATCTGATCTGAGATGTATCACTATCGACGTTACTATCATGAGATACAAATCATACGATATCATTTGTATACAGCTATCTATAGACAATATGGACACTATTATACCGTTTATACCGTTGATTTATGGTTGGTATTGCCATTATCAATGCGGGAATCCGTGGACATGATCAAGATAAATCTATTAAATCTAGGTGGGAATCTATGGGACCGGACATTACTATACCCTTGATGGCGAATAAGCCCTTATTCTTGTGCTTCGGGGGTCAATAATCCATCAATGAGCCCTTATTGTAGTGGGATTACCTATGGACATTATTGATATATGGCTATGAGTCAAAACCCTGGTCCCTAGTGAACATCAAAATAGCTGGTAAATGGATGTTCATCCCACTAAAATTGATAATAGTAGGTTTTGACCCATCCCCATATGTGTGACGTGAATTTCTTGATATGGACGTCCCTGGAGGTCCGTACAACGGGACAATTTTTTGTAGGTCCATAGATGATGATCCCAGACTCACATATTCATTTAAATGGGATATAATTTGAGATTATGCTCTGGCCAAGAATGAGATAGAATGGGATACAAAGCTAAGCTACCCTTTGGCAATCAAACATGGCCCAACATGGCGATTAATGAGAAAATTCAGCTATGGATTTTATAACTATATTATGATATATTATGTATATAAGCACACTTCACACACACACACACACACCCACACACACACACACTCATAATCCTCTATGATTTTCTATGGAGGCGGAGAAATCAAGATCCAACTCGTGGCCTCGGGGGACAGTCTTTGGTCTGTAGCACTAGATCTTGATGCAACTCCAATACTTTTTTTGGGGAGTTACTACAAAAAGTCATCCACAGAACTGCAAAGGATGCTGGGCACAGCAAACATGTAGATTCAACATGATATGACGTAATCAAGAAAGTTCATCACCAAAGTCATGGTCTACCAACAAAAGGTATTTTGCTAACAAAAAGAACGAACCCAACAGCAGTAGAGATTTACGACGCTGTTATAGAGGGGCAGCTAAAAGCCTCACTGGGCTGTTGTGACATCCATTCACTCGAGAATGTTACTGTAGGCAAGGATTAGTAACCGAATGGTTTATTCATGGGGCGGTACCAATTTTGAGACTAATTTATCCCTCATTTTGTGGTAACCCACCCAATTGATATTCAGGATATATTTGTCCGGCTTGACATGAATCCCACAGTGTAAACGGATGGCTTCGACACAAACAGCAAGCTGATTCCTGGAATTCGTTTTAGGGAAACCGACAGAAAACCTCCATCTTCGATGGGAAACATGACATGTTTTCCCATGGATTTTCTCAAACAAATCAACCCACTATAATTAATACCAACTGGATGTCGTGAAGGCGTTTGACATCCCCCCAACTCGTACCCCAAGCTCATTTGTTGAGGAAAATCGTCTTCCAACATCCAACCCGTTTGGCAGGGTTCATGGTTTATCACCAATTGTTCCCACCGATGGATGTCCTGAACCACGATGACTTATGCCCTTCTGGTCTAGGATCATCCCAGGACTCGTAAGTGGTTAAACATCCAGGGTAATAAGTCCTCGATTCATGGATTATTTCACTAGATCTCATTTATAAATCCCATAGTTTATATTCCATTTATAAATCCCATATATAGTATATTATATTCCATTTATAAATGGTTTATAACCCCAGTTATTGACCACTGAAACGAGTCATGGGATGCTCCAAGTTCCGCCGGCAGGCCCTGCCAATCCGCACTTTGCGTGCAGTTTTGGCTTCGGCTCTGACATCGTGAAGTCCGACGATCGATACTGGGGGTGCTTTGGCAGTGTTCGATGCAACAGACATGGAGAGATTTTAGATATGGGTTTATACAAACAGGGAAGATTGGTAAATATCTAGGTAAACCAGCAATGAAGATCAAGCGACAGAAAGGATTAAAGATTAAAGCTAACATTCAATGGAAATAGAATGGGATACTGTGGCATATATATATATATGCACCACAATGATATGATATGAGTGTGTCCAGAAATGTGGGTGCATATCCATAAGTCACAGGGTATCCTAGTTGCAGACAAACCCACTTGGGGCATAGCCAGGAATGCATCTATCCTTATTTGATCCCTGCTTGGATGTGCATCCCGGTGAGTCATTGGATGGGTTTTCTGATCTATGATTGGGAATGAGAAATCCACCATGGATGATTTTCCCCGCGAACTAAACCTCTGGTATATTGACAGTTCGACCCTGAGAAACTCGTTATTTTTGGAGGAAACTCATCTTCCAATCCCGAATTCATGCCAGGGTTTATGTTAATTTA
Organism: Symbiodinium sp. clade C Y103; assembly: GCA_003297045.1. Lineage (NCBI taxonomy): Eukaryota > Dinophyceae > Suessiales > Symbiodiniaceae > Cladocopium > Cladocopium sp. clade C. The sequence continues at coordinate 49,853 of BGPT01000432.1, read as the reverse complement.
CCAGAGAGAGAACCTCCATTTAGCCACTGGGGATTTTCACCAGAGCGTAGACAATGGGAGACACCGCAGTGCCTGCAAGGTGGGCCCCTAGTTACAAGTTGGTCTGTAAGACCCATTACAGGTGACTTAACATAGCTATTGAAAATGGTCACTTATAGTTGATTTACCTATAAAAATTGTGATGTTCTATAGCTATGCTGGTTTACCAGAGGGTACCTATAGTTAATATCATGTTATATCCCCCATAAACCGTATTGGAATTATACACCAACTTGGCCTTAGCCAGGGGTCGCCACCTTGAAGCAGTTGACGGAATTATTTGACCAACTAGCTGGGAAAACAGTTGTGATCAGATTGGGGGGGAACCTGATCCCGACATATCCAGACGACTTGGCTGCAATTCCAAAAAAACAACTATGTAACTTATGCAACTAGGATGATTTTGATTATCACTGCACAACTATAACATAGTATAACTCCTGATCACTGTATATAATATATAGTTATACCAACTACATGATTATATGGAGGTTTCCTAAAAATTGGGTACCCCTCAATCATCCATTTTTGTTAGAATTTTCCATGAGAAACCATCCAGCGATTGGGGTACCGACATTGATGGAACCCCCCCATATCTATATATGATTCACGATGACATTTGTGTACTACACCCCAGGGTGTTTTTTGCCAGTGACACCTGTGGCCCAGGTAGATCAAAAGATCGAACTCACCTGGGGTGTTGAGGGCCTTCGCCCCGGTGCGTTTTCTACCTTGGGCCATTTGGTTCGCCCTGGAGCTCACCTTGAAAGGCGCAGCAACTGATGGGAAACATTCATTTGGACTAAAATGGATGGGAAACGGATTTTGAGAATCATGGGATGATATATAAACTATATCTATTTTGACAAAAATGGATGATATAAACTATATTTATTTTGAGCTCCGATTATATCGTTTCTTCCATTCTCTCACGGTTTCCGCCGCAAGAACTCGTACGTGGAAGCCAGCACTGCCAACAGCCACTGCCCACTGTGGGGATCGTTCCCGCCATCCGCACGACAGAGGCTGTTTTGGCAAAACCGGGCCTTTGTTGGGCGGAGTTGGTGGGAATGGCTCAATTGATTTCTGATGTGTTGTTTTGGAGTATGTTCCATCCCAACAAACCCTACCTGCAGCCTGCAGTTCCAAGTTGGTTAAAAACACCCATGGCCATGTGCAGATGTATCGGACAGAAATCTTTGGCATGTGTAGTTACAGACCAATTTCCCGTTCCCACATTGTAGTGAGGACGTTGAAGTCAAGAATGCGCCATGGTCAAAAGTTGGATTCTACACCCATATCGGGAGATGGTCAAACATCCACAAATAAGGAAACACAATTGCCAACACGGATTTCCAACAATGTTGGCACGACTGCAACCCATATGATCAGATCAGTTGGTTATAGTGTGCTGCATATACATGTATATATATGTATGATTATAAGTGTTTAATATATGTGTATATGTATATATCTATACAGTACATAAAGAATCATCAAGACAAATTCCGACTATATCCCCATATAACTCCTTCGTATGGTTGGTTAAATTCCCCATAGAAATCTCCTCACACATCCCATGTTGTTTGACCATGGCACTGAGGATGTTCATCCCTAGAATATTGGATACCCCCCTATGTGGCCCCCCAAATGAATCTATCATAGATCCAGTAGTTCGTAGTGAACCGGGGGTTTCATTTGGGATGCGTGTGTTCGGTGATGAGATTAGTGAATTGACATCCATGGATTGGTACGACACTACCTGATACCTTCAATAGATCTGTCCAATATCTCATGTAGTTGCATTTACCTGGCATGTTGCTCCACAGTGTCAGTGTTTGGACAGTCAGCTGCAGCAGACTGCACGCGTGCAAGATGCGGAGCAAATTCAGTTTCATGATGCCAATTGTGGAGTTAGCAGAAAGCGGTTTCGCGGTTCGGCACAGATCCATGAAGAACATGAGATGGAGTCAAGCATTTCACCTAAACAACTGACCAACTTGGGGTTGATGCAAATGATGCAAACGACAATGGTAATAATACACCCAAGAATCGAGTGTTTCTTTATTTGAGTAATCCATAAAAGAGACGAAGATGTTCATCCATTAAGTACCTTGCTGTCGTGGAAACACATGGATTTGGCAAAAATTATAACGAGCTCACTATGACATCACTGCAATCATTCCACAAAAGCCTTAATTCAGGGTAGGTAATTGCTATCATTTTACAGATGTATGCAATCCAACCAGGAAAATCAGAGTCATCGCACTTTGGCCCTGTTGATTTGGTTTGCAAAGAATCGCTTTGTTTTTTTTTTTTGCATAGACAAACATCCAAGCCAGGCGTCATTTCCCGAGCATGATTCATATCCTAAAGCACTTTTTGTAAGTCATGGGCCTTATGATAAATGGAGGATCACCTTGGTTCAGTTTGCCATCAATGGGACAAATTCTCTGAGCAGCTTCTTAAAGAGGGGGCACCAAACTATGCAATTGGATGCAGACTTCTTAGTCTCCACAATTGGAGAAATGATATGCATATGATTGCATATGTATATATATATATATATGCATATGTTCATATGTGTGAGTATGTATATATATATATACATAGCAATAATATAGATAGATGGGACTCTGCAATGAACATAATGATCCACTTATTAGCTAAAAAGTCAGTTATCCACTGAAGGCGACCACTTTTAATAGATCCAAGGTCAGGAGATGTTCAGGTCCGGCAGTGGGAAATGGTTCAGATCCACTTTGAGGCATGGAGAGCTTTTGCCCAGTGGCTCTTTCACTTGCATATGTTTATAGATGTTTATAGGTAATAATGCTGTATTGTTGTCATATGCTCTTTGGTTATCTGTGTTTTCTGTTTGACATGACGGAAATCCAGTATCAATGAGTGTACCAATAAGGCAGTTTCACATATTTCCAGCTTGAACTTCTCTGTTCTTTTCCCAGGATTTTTTCTCACAACGGAAAGCCATGACTTGACACACATGCTGCGCCGAGCCCCGCCGCACAAAAAACTTTACGACGGCGAAAGCGCCGAACAAGCGAGCTGGGCGAAGTTGGGCGAACGACGGGGCGGAGGCACTGCAGGGGGAGCAGTTTGTCAGGGTACAAAGTCGTGATCTTAGGCCATGAAAGAAACAGCTTGTGATCCAAGCACCTTGCGAGGAGATATTTGGAACATTTTGGAACACTATAGGTCACTAGGAAAGGTTATCTGTAGACTGGAATAGTGTGATGCCTTTGCTCCAGCTGGGATTGGTGGTGGTTGTTTCCCTGTTTCTGCGACTGCACGATGGTTTTAGTTTTAGTTCGAACCACAGAATGATGAGCAAAGACGACGACTTTGTCTTTGACAAATCAGGCTCTGTATCTAATTATTTCGAGGCGTCGAAGTTGAGAAGTCCCCCAGTCATATGTGGCTGTCAGGGAGTGCCGAAGTGAAATTTTGCCCTCTTTGAAGGCGCAGCAACGGCTGAACACTCCACATGTGCCCATACAGACATGAGAAGCCGCTATTCTACTTGGGGGTGCAGTTGATGTTAGAAAGTTAGACATGGGTCTAAGTACATATGTTTTTAAATGAAAATACATATATATAGATATAGATATAGATATAGATATAGATATATCCACCTATACCTGCTGGAACTGCACTTCCAAGTAGTCATCAAGTCATCTAGTCCATGGCATCCCAATGAGAAAAGCTATGACTTCTATATTCTATGGAGATTCTATGGCCACATTTGGGACGCAGATCAGCGCCCTTAAGGTTTCGCACCGTAGTACACAGGAAAAAAAATAGCATCAGACGTGCACTCCCTCGGCACCTTTCAGGTTAGGAATCGAGCGACTTGCAAGGGATGCGCGCAGTCTCCCAGCTGGCAAAGCAACTTCCCAGTTCTGAATTCTTGGTCGAAACGCAGTCATGAACATTTGTTCGCTACCATGTAAAATGTCATTGTGATATTGTGAATGTATATATATATATATACATATGCATGGTTTTTGCTCCCATCACCCATCACTGGCCGAATTTGAGTTGTACAAGAGTGAGAAAGCTATGGGACCCAGGTCCGATGTCTTTTTCAGAGGAACCGGATACACCGTTCAATCCATTGGTTCAACCATTGGTTCAATGCTGCAACCTAGCTGACCTGGCTAGCATAAAATTAGCATGATGAAGCATGATTCGACATGAGTTGCATTTGGTTAACCATCATCTTTTCTGATTCAAATAACTTGAAGGTCAAATAACTTCACATCACTATAATTTGGTTATCCATTTGGTCTAACCATGAAAAAATAGTCATAACTTGGAGGTCAATTACTCATGTTTAGACACACCATCCACTTGACATGTCAGCTGACTGTGCCCGCATTGGATCGTTTCACGAGCCGCCAAATAAGACGGCTCGTCAGGATCAGGGGGACCAAACTGGCGCTGGTAGTAGGATGTTAACGGAGCACGCTCGGTGGTGAGGTCGGAAAATGATGAAACAAGCAGACGTCCAATTCTCAATGGTTCAATTGGATATCTGAGATATCTGGATATACCCTCTGGTTATTTAACATAGCCGTGGAAAATGGCTAATTTTGGATGATTTTCCCAGCTACAAATGATTTTCCCAGCTACAAACCTCCATGTACAGGTGATTTTCCATGGCTATGTTAAATAACCAGAGGGTAATTGTATATATTTGGTACACGGTTTGAACTTATTGATATGTTCCACCCTATTTGTGATGATGATTATATAGATCTACACGTGTTGGGGATAGATTGAAAGCACCAACCAGAATATCATGATCTTCCTAATGGGCTTCTTGTCGACTTCCCCATTGGGGTGTTTCAGGTCTTGTAACAAACTGGTCGAGTGAGTGAGTCAAGATGAAGCAATGGAGAAAGCAAGGGAAAGATGGGTCTGTGAATATGTCAACATTCAGAATGTTCCGAATGCCTTCCCCGATCTTCAAGATTAGATGCAACCTAGGCCCGAGAACCCCCTGGCTAGTGGATCTATTCATTTTGGGTTTCCATTCATAGGGGTATTTGTTCGTATTTGATTTAGTATTGAGAAGATGGGATTATTTTGGGGATCACCACCTGGCAGGCCTTGAAAACATGTCGTTTCAACAGTTTGCGGATTCTTGGAGGGCGCCTATATATATATATATATTATCCGCAAGATTGATCAGCATCTCAGTATCTCCCTAAACTTCAACTTGTATTTCTTGACAGATAGAATACATATATAGTTGCTTGATGTTGGTAAAGATAGCATTTGTTGAATACACACAGACACATTTTGATGACATGCGCCCATCCATCATCCCCCAGAGCAAGGGGCCAGGTAAAAAGATCAAGACGTCTTTGACCTCTGCCGGGAATCTCCAAACGACTCGCCTCGTCCCCCACGGTAGCAAACCCATGGGGGACACATGCTGAAGTGCAGTGTGGCTGTGGACATTTGTACACTACTGGCTGGTTGGTGGTTCTGAATACATGTTTTTCCATCCCAACATTCTTAAGATGATTCACCCCAATGAGTTTCTGGGCTGACGACCCACACACCACCTGACTGGGATGGGAAGGAACCACCAGCCAGAAGATCTTTGAAGGGCCGCTGACAGGTGGGAAGAGTTGCGCGGAAGAGCTGATACTGTAAGCCTTGAGCCTGCAAGAAATCTCTTCAAGATCCTCCCAGAAACCTTGCTGGTTTGCCTGGCTGTTGGATCTCTATAGTCGTTTTGGGGGATCATAGACGGGGAATGTCATATGCTGGGAAATGGACTCTCCATTTCGCTGGTCATTTTGCGGTCTAAACATAACATGGGATAATTCTTTTGAATTTGGAGGCTGGTCTGCCTTGAGACCATTGAATGACCCAAAAGTTGGGTGGTTCAGTACAGGTGTTGAAGACCACAGGTGTCTGCACACCAGCTTCTCATGAACGCAGCTTAGGAGCCGGATTGAGTCTACACTGTACAAAATTTAGGGAATAATCATCAACCAGAAGTCAATTCTTTGAGGTGTGGCTAAAGATTTGTTGCTCACGACAGTGGAACTGGTATCCTCGAAATGACTTCTCCAAATGGGTCCATGGCTACACCAAGTGGTCCTGGGTGTGAATTAGGTAGATTTTGGTCCATTTTAGGAATTTGGACCACAATCCGCACATGTCATTAAACCTTGGACAGTCACCTACCATGTGACCTAAGATGTACAGATCCGCGCGACGTGCTTCCGACGTCAGTCAGTAAGAGAGAGGCTACATTTGCACCGCTGCGACAGATGTTCGCTACGGGGGTTATCTATTTAGCCGCCGGGGATCTCGAAGGACATAGCAGGTCACCGGTCAGAAATGCTCGGAGGGTGCTGGGATCCGTGGCCTCACTGGCCGATCTGCATAAGTTGTTATTTGATGGGAAAACATTGTGGATGTAGACACTCAATTGCTGCCAGCCCTCAATTTCTGCCATAATTATGTATATATCTATATATATATATATACACAGAATATTCTTATATACTCCACAATTATTCAGCTCCTAGTGGGCATGGCCAAACATAACAGGTTACCAACGGTTTCCTGCTATGTAAGTAGAGTCCCTGGGGGCGTCGTTTTGCAAGCACTTAGACAAACCGTTACCAGACCGGTGGGCGGCGATCGAGTGTTTCAAAGGGCTGCTCGGAGGAACATCCCCAGATTGGTCAATGGGCCGGCCCTGAGGATACCCTGTGGTTATTTAACATAGCCATGGAAGCCATGGTTAATTTTGGATGATTTTCCCAGCTACAAACCTCCATTTATATGGGATTTTCCATGGCTATGTTAAATAATCAGAGGATGCAGTGGGGATGCGATGGAACATTTGACCAATGATTTCATATTTCCCAGTCGACTGGATGCAATTTGTCTACCTCATTTTCAGAAAACGCACCATTGCAAAGGACACATGAGCAGTGTTCGAAACCGTGTTAGGTTAATGTTTTTTGGGGTTTATTCTAGCCAATATCATGGTGATTGTCATTAATCCATGAGATGGGAAATCCTCTTCACCAACTACATAGAGTAAATGGAATGAGATAGGGTTTTGAGCACTGCTCAAATCAGTGAATCCGCATTTAAACAAATTCTGTTCCGGGTTAAATCGTCGGCGGGCGATTTTTCATCATGCTTGATGTCTATCCTACCAGGGGATGAAGATCCCAATAAGCCCCAACTGCAAGGTGGGGCCCCCCCAGTTATCAGTTGGTTAATAAAGCCCATTGACTATAGCTATAAGATGTTACAGTGTAAGTACCATAAACCATAGAAAAAATTGGAGTTATGTTCACCACCTTAACTATCTTTTGAGGGCCCCACATTGTGACTATTGTATCTTTTCGGGATACAGTAGTGCAACCCTCCACCATTCCTTTCTGACAAGATCACCAATCTTTCGAAGAATCCCAAAAGTCAAAGTTGACCCTAACGAGAACCTCCCTACTTCCAGGTGTGACACCTAGAGCCTAGAGTGTGTAAGAAAGGAAGTGTAAATCCCAGAATTGCTTGAAGGGTCTGCCGCTTCCCTTCAACCAATCCATGGATTCTTACCCGCCCCACTGAAAATGCGATGCCCTGTGCCCATCCTGTCAGGTGAAAGAGGCCATGAGAGCCATGGTATTTCCGGCCCGGACAGCGGGGCCTGGGGCTGGAGCAAGCACTAGCTGGACATAGCTGGACACCGATTCAGCCCACCGTTCCCTGAATGGCTGCAGTACATGCAATGAACATTGTATTTGGATGTATTTGGGAGTGTTTCTTGTGTTTGTTTCTTTTAGTGCCAATATTACAAATGCAATGTGCTGTATTGCTGTGTGATTTTTGATATACTTCCCACACTTGCATATGCTTGTCAACCATACTAGTCTCATCCCCTTAATATTCCCCAAGACATTTGGGACCATTCAATGGGAGTGTTCAAAAGTCAACAGGGGATGTGATTATTGATTATTGCTTAGTATTGGTCAGCTCATTTGGTTACCCTCTGGTAAACACATAGCTATGGAAAATCACCCTTTTTCATGGGAAAATCCACTATCAATGACCATTTTCAATAGCAAACTGTTAGTTCACCAGAGGGTAGTTGATATTGGTTAATAATATTGATCATAACTTCAATGATCCACGAATCCCATCATGGTCAGTTCAACCAGCCATGTCATCGCAATGTATATTGCAATTGATACCCAACAATCTATGATATGACGTGGCTCATGTTGAATCCCAGTTTGGTGAGTCGATGTTAAAAATCCCAATGCCATTTCGTTTGGAACATCTCCTTGCCTCTTGCTGTTCTTGGCCCCGCAGATCCGGCCGAGCAGAGATAAACCGCACCGCAACGCTAGGTTCCAGAAATGGTTAGATCCATGTATAGCAACCCCCAAAAAAAATGGCAGAAAAGGGTCAATTTGCGACTGTTTTTAGTACAATTTTACTTTTCTATAATCTGTTCATATCTGTTCCATTTGTTCAATTCTTTTCGGGAAAGCTACAGTGGAAATCAAGAGCAGACAAGATATAAATATGTTTCTTTGAACGACCATTTTGTTTGATTTGTAGCTTTGTTGAGGAGACCGATTCACCATGATGAGATGGCTCTGATGTTGGGACACTTGGGACCTTAAAAAAGGAGCTGGAAAAAGGTCAGTTCATAAGTTGGTAGAAAGTCACCAGGTAGAGTTTATAGGTCGCATATAAATTGAAAGATTCAACGCTTGAATAATGTTAATCCCCATCCGTAAGAAATGGATAACCATGACTACGGTCCTGTTCATGGGAGATCTCTAGTAGATGGATTATGTTTTGTTATTAACAAGTTGCCTAGTTAGGTTAATGACAAAGTTGAGTGGGAAGCACCTCCAAGGACATCCTGGTAGCAGCGTTGCTGCAATACAGGTTGCAAGATACAGCTTCCTCATTCTCAGCCCTTGAAACAATCGGATGATTCCATGAACAGGGGCTTGGCATGTGGTGCGTGTGACTAGTTGGTGACAGCCACAAGAGATGACACTGCCATGTCGAGGAAAAAGGCGGTGCTGGTGGTACTCACTCGCTTGATTCGGTGGTTGGGACTGCCGGCAAAAACCAAAGATATGGGGGTATCCCAAAAACCATAATTTGCGCCATGAAAGTACCACCCCCCTAATTGAGACAACCCCATGCATGGGAATTAGTAGAACTGGATGCAATGAGTCATTTTGAAGATTCAAATGATTGGTCCTCCCTATTTGCTAGTCAGACAGAAGGCTGAAACCAAGCCCTGTTTTGTGAGACTGAAATTGTTGATGAAAGGTGGGTGTTCAATGTTTACGAGACTTGTTCTGTTGATCTAATATATATATATATATATGTGTTTGTTTGTAAGTGTCTCATATGTTGTACTAAACCATCCATTTGGGGGGCCGATGATTTTTACCCATAAGGTCTGAGGGACACCTAGTTACTTCATGATTAATGACTCCTGAAATCTGCAGTACGTACCATTCTGCCAGCAGAGACTTGAGAATATCAGTAACCATTGATGTGTTGAAAAAAATATGGTTCACTTTGTTATCTGTTTTCTCTCAGTTGTGTGGATGCCTACTTCGGATATCCATCATGGCCGGAATTCACGTGTTAAGATACGAGTGCCTCAACCAGTCCCAACAATCACTAGTACCACTCACCCTAATGTTGCTCATTAATTATGTAAAATCGTAGTTGTACAAATATTATCAGAAGCGCCAATCTTATGGATTTATGTTACCGCTAGAAGAATACATATATCAATATATATATATATATAAATAAATACCACCATTCTTACTTGTATGATCTTGTATGTTTGATTTCCCTTCAGCAACTCTTGGCTCCAAACGCCACGCCTTTCCGGCGGAAGAGCGGGCACTGAACCCGCGGAGCTGCGGGGTCCAGCTGCCGGGCTGGGACGGGCTGAAAACCATGGATTTCTATGAGAGAAATGCAATGCTTCCATGCATCATTCTAACAAGGTCACAGAAGGAAACACATTAGTTTCTAGGACAAGAATCAGGAAGCATCCCGTGACATGGGGAGATAATTGAAGAAACATGCCTGGTTTGGCTTTACGTTGTGTGTTTTTCCATTGGGATGAGATTGGGATGGGATGGATCGTGATCTCAATTCAGGAATACTTTCTAGGTGGGTTGACACCGCCGACCAAATCCACATGTGAAATCGCTGGAAGGGTTGCTATGTGGTGGTTGTTTCTGATTTCCCGTTTGTCTTTCGATGTTTGAAGATGCATGTCTACATCCTCATCAAATTAAGTTCTTGGGTCTACTCGTGGGTTTGTTAGGGTACCCCTGAATTTGATGGTTGGTCATAATGTTCTCATTCACATTGCCATCTTGGAGGTGTAGCCCATTCTCAGACGGACCCATATCCCATTGACCACGGATGTTTCTGCAAAAACTGAGCGCCTCGCGCAGGCGAATGCCGAGCTCACGAGGCGTGGTCTCGGTGTCCTGGAGGTACTGAATCCATTCCAACTTGGGAGAAGAGTCGATAGCTATGGAAGCAGTTGATGGTGATATATATATATATATAAACACCCTCTGCTAAACTAACATAACTATGGAACATCACCATTTTCAATGTGAAAATCCACCATTTCTATGGCCATGTTCAATAGCAAACTGTTAGTTTACCAGAGAGTATCTACTTGGACTTGGAGGGTCATCCCAGGAATCGTGGCTCGTTTTTTCCACCATGGTATACGGTGTACGCCAGGGATATATAGGACAACCCCATTGAATGGGGTCTTATTAATTTAGGGTTGTCAACCACGTACGATCCGTGGGATGATCCTCCAAGTAATTGTACCAGCTTTGGTGATTTGTATGGAACCAAGTGGATTAAAAAACATCTGAAGTATTGAATGTGTACTTGAGGGGTCAACTACTGTTTAGGAATTTTGATCCGTAGAAAAATCGATGTGCACTGATTGCATTCCCAGAATCGGTTTATAGAGAGGTTTTGCAGGAAACACCTGAAATTGTGAGTGAATAGCAGGGTTTCCTGTAAAGAACTTCCCATACCCAACCCATTGAAACACCTTGCGAATGTCTCCACACCTTTCGATCCTTGTTTGGTGTATCTGAAGATGTTTGAAAATCGGTACCCCCAAAAAATGAACAATAAACAACTTCCGATGATTTTAAACATTTAAAGCCCTTGGATCGCTTCCGGCGGCTCCAGATGCACGGCGTATTGCCTACTGTCGAAAGTGGTAAACCGGTGCCTTGGATAGGGTGAAGGCCCGGAGGAAAAAAGGTGGAAATGGGGATACCCTCAGGGCCATTTCAAAGGGAAAGTAGGGGAAAGTGATGAACCTGAAGATCAACGGATTGGTTGGGAACGTCAAAACCGGAAACCCATTATCCAATTCTGGGAGAAGCCGGAAACACCACTCAGGTGAAGCAGCAAGTGGAGGCCTGCGGGGTAGTGGAAGCTGATTTCACTAGTCAAACATAGGAACAACTGGAAATTCATGGAAATTCACACGAAATGGGAAACTTCCAGTTCATAGTCAAAGTCAGTGCATTTGCCGAGTCAGTGGGAAAGGTGATAATTAGTGTATACAAAAGTGAGAGATATTGAGAGCTGAACGCATCGAGAAAGCCAGGGACAGAGACAGAGACAGAGAGATACGGATATGATATAATTGATATAATGTATGATTGATTAGATACACTAGGGACATACTGCATGTATCTATGGAAATATACATACTATAGATACACCATAGATATAGAAATCGACATACGTACTGTATAGATAGATAGATAGATAGATAGATAGTTCGATGGACAGATGCAATCCAAACAGCCTAAAATACAGGCGATAAAACTTTTGAACCAACCAGTTCTGTTTTCCTTTTGGGTGATCAGATGGGATGTATCCAATTCTATTGACCCCAAAAAATGATCTTGATATTTTACTTGGGCAAACGTTGATAAATGTTACCTAAAATCTGTGTTTCATTGAAGTTTCAACATTCTAGTGATATCAATTAGATAGATTCATGCAACGGAAAAGTTTACCGAAAACATCCAGTTCTGAGAAATATTCTAGACATTAAAGCATAATAGTCCATATAGTACCCCCTCAAAAAGATAGATATGTAGTCATGTTGGATTCTACATGAGTTCACTATCCTAAAGTATAGTGGGAATATTAGTAAATATTACTCAACAGGGGGGAACCTCCATTTATGTACACGATTTTTCGATAAGGATAGTGAGCATAGTACCCTACCAAGTCTACCTTAGGGGTTGCCAACAGTTATAGCCCTATAGTCAGTTCTAACTGACTAACTTAACACAAATCAGTGATTTATAGCCATGGAGTTGCAGGAGTTAATCATTCCATTTGGTTTCCCTCAATCATCCGTTTTCAGGTTTTTTCCACTCTAAACCATCCATTTTTGGCTTACCTGCATTTTAGGAACCCCCACCATTGATCCATCAATAAGAAACAATAATAAACCATCCCCAATTTCACCATCAATAGCTGTTTTAAAAACTCTTCCCAGATGGCTGGTTTATGACATTGCTTTACCCATATTATCCATAACAATCCATAAAAATCTGCAGCCTCCCATTGTTTCGGGGGCCCTTCGACGAGGGCTTGCTGGCCTTTGCCGAAGCGCTCCATCGCAACCATCGGGCGGACGCCAAGTTCCGAGACGCTCGGCCAGCACGGGTCTGGCGAGAGGAGTTGGCGAACCCTGGAGACCCTGGGGCAAACCAAGAAAATGATGTGGAAAATCATGGGAAATCATACGAAAATCATGGAAAATCACTTCCAAATCATGGGAACACGGTGTCAAATTGGCATGTGTAGCTGATTTGTGATGTGGAAAACCATGGAAAACCCATGGGGAACCCCTAGGAAAATGATCTACAAATGGTGGAAAATTGCATGTTTTGTCCACATCTGTGTCAGTTTCCAGGGTACACTGGGGCACAGGGAATTTTGTGTGATAAGCATCCAAGATTGCTTAGATGATAATCTACGCCAATCGTGTCTAAGTAAAACATTGAAAATTAGATGGTAATCTTGTGTTCATCGTCCAAGTTGTAATGTAGGTGAGAATCTCAGTTCGCGATACTACAACTTAGATTGTTTTGACTGCACTGAAATATCATGTCCAACACATTGTTCTTCGTTCATATCCACATATTGTTTTTGGGCATACCGCTAAAATAGAATATTAAGTCATCACATGTTGAGGTGAAGAGACTTTGTTTTTGTTTGAATATATATATATATATAATGATGTCGAATGGATTCAAAGATCTCAGGGGAATAAGATGAAGTTTTTGGGTTCCCGTTCAACTGTTCTCTGGCACTCCTTCAACCGTCGCAATTTTGTTGATTTGAAAACGTGCAGAATTAGATAAAGTTCAGCTCAAGTTGAGGGTTAGCTCGAGTTGATGTTTCCCTTTCAATAGCAGATGAGCACTGTTCACAACTGGGTTTTGTGAAACCATGCATACATATGTCATCATATGTCATACTTTTCATGGGGTTGGTAGTCTAACATAGATGTGCAGAACATATGGTTCCCTGTTTGGGAGATTCATCTACATGCATGGTGGCTTTTTCACATCCTTTTATGTTTACAGGAGGGTATTTAGGGGGATTCTTCAGATGGTCCCCAAGACCATCCAAGCTTCAAGATTACGATGGTCATCCATGACTTGGATGATTTGGGGGTACCCCCATGACTCAGGAAATCTCCATATATCCTTATGGAATCTACTGGGAAAACCCTGAAGGATGTGGCAGGTGCAGGCTGTCAGGAGATACTTGGTGTGCAAAATGAAGGCTGCATCATGCTGCATCATATAATCCTCTGAGAAAAGGATGGTTTCTGTGCAGCGTTTGCATCCAAGGACGGAGGCGGTGAATGCTGCTGACAATCGGTCCAGGTTGCGATCAAGAACACCTTCTTGCAGCTGGCTGTAGTGCCCCAGCTAGGATTGGAAAGATTTTCCTGCTAAAACTTCAGCCTTCACCTTCCAAACGTGGAGATGATGGACATGGCATCTACGTCTTTGCGAGCACTGCAGCGGCCCCCTGGCGGAGAGCCGATCCAGCAAGCTGTTCTATGTGCCCTGCACCTGCCATATGATACATAGCTATGGCAGCGCCCATGAAAATTCATAACATGATCATTTGGAAACCATGTCATAGAGGTTTCCTAAGTCATGGGGGTATACCCCTGAATCATCCATGGATTTTCTTAGGATTTTCCATTCTAAACCATTCCGAATGGCGGGGATCCCCCTCCCAAGGCGCGCCGCTGGTCCCGCGCGGCCGCCCGTCGGGACGACCAGGATGGGGATGCAGTGTCGCCGAGGCGGGAAAATGGCTGGGATCTTTGAAGTACCCGAAATCAAACCTGGCAATGGAGAATTTTCATGAATTTTCCCATGTTTAGATATTTATAGATGTTTTTTTTCCGTTAAAAGCTCCATATATGTATATATATATATATGGTATTTCCCATTGCCATGTTCGATTACCGGAGGGTACAATGTGCCGGTTTCCTAAAATATCCAATGTCAAGTGCATTGGGTGGTGGTGCCATTCTACAGTAATAAGAAATTAAATTACTTTCTTGGGGTAAAGTAACAGCCCGGATTAATCAATCAGGGTCTCCATCTCTACTGGTATACTAAAGTGGGGCGTTTCTGGGGTCGCGGGGGATCCCCAAACTAGGCTTCAATAGAAAGTGGTGGTCTAATGTTTGGGGGTACCTCGATATTGGGAAACCTCCATGTTAGGAAAGCAAGAATAAACCAGTCATATTTTGGTGGTTTATACAACCCATGTTTGGTAGAGTTGAGGATGGTTTACTCTTGTTTCACAAATATTAAAGGTTTTTCGTCATAGAACTATCTATACTATAGACTATAGATATAATGGTAAATGTCCTGCAGTAGTGATATTCAGGCAAACATAGAGACAGATAAATGTGCACCCTTTAGTAAATTCGATATGGATAGACAATATATGAATACTTTAGATTTAAGTTCATACTTTACAACATATAAGTAATTTAGATGCTATGAATACTTTAGATATTTCAACATTGGCTTATGTGGTGGTTTGGGTTGGTGGTTTGGGGGGTCTGGGAAATCGATTCCTTTTTTTATGTTTTTGGAAAAAAAAGTTTTCTCAATTNTTCAACATTGGCTTATGTGGTGGTTTGGGTTGGTGGTTTGGGGGGTCTGGGAAATCGATTCCTTTTTTTATGTTTTTGGAAAAAAAAGTTTTCTCAATTGAGAAAAGATCTATAATATGCTGCCAAACCACCAACCCAGACCACCACAAATTTGTTCAGCTATCCAAGTGAAGTGAGCGCATGCCACACAGCAAAACCGAAACACCGTCCACAGGTAGTGAAGGTGAGGCGGCCAGCAGGTGTTTCTGTACAAGGACGCTGCGCGTCCAACACCCACTGACCGCCTTTTGGACAGAGGGGTGGCAACCTATGCATTCTGTCCAATCAATTTGTCAAGTCAGNTTTCTGTACAAGGACGCTGCGCGTCCAACACCCACTGACCGCCTTTTGGACAGAGGGGTGGCAACCTATGCATTCTGTCCAATCAATTTGTCAAGTCAGGTCTGAGGTGGCCAGCAGGTGTTTCTGTACAAGGACGCTGCGCGTCCAACACCCACTGACCACCTTTTGGACAGAGGGGTGGCAACAGTCGGCAGGTGTTTCTGTACAAGGACGGTGTACGTCCAACACCCACCGACCAGAGGGGTCCGATGGACAAGTGCAAATAGTGAAATGAAGGATGTAACTTGTTATCCCCAAGAACTGACCGCCTTTTGGACAGAGGGGTGGCAACATGTGACAAGGTTCAATAAACATCACACTTTCTCCTTCCCCTCTGTGGCACGGCGGCCAGCAGGTGTNTTGGACAGAGGGGTGGCAACATGTGACAAGGTTCAATAAACATCACACTTTCTCCTTCCCCTCTGTGGCACGGCGGCCAGCAGGTGTTTCTGTACAAGGGCAAAGTGTCTGTGTGTAAAAGGGTCTGTGTATAAACACAAACAACAATGAACAAACCTTGGCGGCCAGCANGCGGCCAGCAGGTGTTTCTGTACAAGGGCAAAGTGTCTGTGTGTAAAAGGGTCTGTGTATAAACACAAACAACAATGAACAAACCTTGGCGGCCAGCAGTTGTTTCTGTACAAGGACGATAAAGGTCCAACACCCACTGACCGCCTTCTGGACAGAGGGGTGGCAACCTATGCATTCTGTCCAGTCACTTTGTCATGTCAGTTCAGGTCTGAGGTGGCCAGCA